>VXCM01000612.1:41978-109235 GCA_014773175.1 Lucifuga dentata | reverse complement strand
GAAGACGTGAAAGGGAAGCAAAGAGGGATGGTGCTTTGTAACACGACCACATAACAAGCCCGTGTCTGAGTGTGACCTGTGTTTTAGCAGGGCCATGGAAGGAGAGGAAATGACTGGAAGGAGAAAACACACTCACATTGTCCTTTGAGTTGTAGTAGGCAATTTCATCATCCTGTAAGCAAGTCACACAGAAATATAAATATCACTCTATGTATTCTCTGGAGCCTTGCACAAGGAAGTGCAACATTTATGCAATTTTTTAATATATTCCAAAAGAATATTTAATTTTGTTGGCGGGTAACTCAGTTGGTTAATTTCCTGTATTATGTAAATGAAGACACCAGGATGTGCTACTAATCAAATTAATACTGTATGAGTTATAGTGTAAGCTGAGTGTGCAGACTGTTCCTCTTTACATCTGTATCTGTGTTCCTGCAGCCACTTATTTTGCTCCAGGGAAGCATTTTCCTGCCATTGAGAAAGCAAAATGGTAATTCACGGCTAACACACACATATATAACAGTCTCTGTGGCAAACATTTTTCCTGACCACCGCTTTACTCTGCTCGATAATTGTCTGCCACTGTGGATTCTAGAAACCAGAGGCCATTTATAACAAATGAGAGGTGTAATGTGTCATAACCCAGTATAATGTGCAATAAACCTATTTACTGATGGAGCTTTAATCACTGCTAACAACGCAGAGATGCAAACAGACTGAACATATTCAGACAATGAAATAAACTCATGGCCAGTAAATCCAGACTGTTTGCATGATCTATGTGTATGTACACATGTACTATGAATGTTCTGTGTTTCGTAAAATTGTGTGCAGTTGCACATGTATAGATGCACACACATGTATACGCGTGTACATCTATGTTTGTTTGTTACCTCAAATTCATCCTTCCACTGATGCTCCATCTGGAAGTTTTCAGCAGCTGTGGCCAGTTTCTGTGGAGGGAAATAATGACAGGGATTTAGACTGGAAATTGAACAAGATATTCTTACTTTACAGAGTCGGTCTAATTATAGTAAAACATGAGCAACAGATAGTACCCTAAAAAGTACATTAGAGAGTATCCCAGAAACAGAGAAATGATTATGCTCTCAGTGGCAAACATCAAACCACAGGGCTATCACCATCTTACAACTAGTATGTCCACTAAAGGCAGAGTGTCATGTCAGAATGAAAAGGTTGTGCTGTAGGAGGTGTGTGTGTGAGTGTGTGTATGTGTGTGTGTATGAGTGAGAGAGAGAGAGAGAGAGAGAGAGAGAGAGAGAGAGAAATGATGATGATGATGAGAAAGCAGAGGAGAAGTGAAAATCATAGATTGCAGAATAAAGTCAAGAGTAGGTAGATTATCAGTTGAGAGGCTGCCAATCAAATTGGATGATACTAAATAAGGGGGATATACATTACCCCACCCTTTGCTGTGCATCACACACACTCACACTGGCACAGGCAGAGAACAGTAATGCTGTTTGTTTGTTTGTTTGTTTGTTTTTTTAATCACGTAAGGAAATTTCTTCACAGAAAAACAGCAAGCAATGCAAGACAGATTGCATTTCAATTGTGTGATATGTTAATGTCTTTTCAAGGATATTTCGACTTGGCTTTCCTATCGCAAAGCACATTTAGTTTTTCAATATTAATTTATATGCAATAGCTGAGCTGGCTTTCTTTATGATCTTTCACACTTTAATTCCAATCTCTTTCGATTGGTTTCCTTTATGGAAATGAGGGCAAAGCTGAGAACACTAACACAATTAGACAACACAGTTAGAGAAGGAAGGACAGGAAAGGACAGAAGAGAGGAACAATAAGTCATTTAGTCATTTAACAGAAATTAAATGATGGCAGTCAGTTAAACACTTGTCACAAGTCATTTCTTGAGTAAAAATGCCAAACATTTGAAGCCTTATAAAATATTAACATTTGCTATTTTTTGCCTATTTCAGACCACTGTAAACTGAAAATGTTTGGGTTTTTTGACAATTGATATGTGGCATTTGATAGACAAAATCTTAAGTCAGTTAATTTGAAAAAGATAGATTAATCAATAATGAAAATAGCTATTATTTATTATTGGAAACCCTAGTTAAATACAGTGTCTCTATTAATGCCATTTATGGCAAAAAAAGGAATGAAAAAAGGAAATTGTAAAAAGAGCAGTAAACTCCCATGAGAGAAAACAAGCAGAGAAATAAACAAAAAAAAAAAGCTCCAATGCACGACACTGTGTGTATGTTCACCTCACTAAGTCCATTGAGCCAAACTAAATCAAACCTTGGCCTGGCCCTTCCATGCTCAGGCTGTAGTAGGTAAAGAAATCCCTGCTGTGGGTGGCCTTGAATTAGCTAACCTGTCTTACACAGTCTTCATTTACAACACTAAGGTTCCAACAACATCCAGGCAAGCACCATCCATTGCAGGCATGAAGAATAGACATAATCAGAGTAAATTCTTTCCATCTTTGGAAAGGCCACAGATGGAAAGAAAGGAAATTCATGTTTTATCTGCGTATGAGAAATAGTTACAGCTGGTGCTTACAGCGTAGCAAGTCATTCTGGAGATTTTTTAATTCACCATGTATGAGCGCGCCTGTTCACATGCATGTGTCTGCTGTCTGCAATAGTTCCATACTTTTGGCCAACAGTCAACAGTCCCATCCTTTTGGCCTCAAGTCCTGGGCTCTATTCCAAAGCCATCTTCACCTCCTCTGCACTGGCTGTCAGCCGCTAAATATACCCCCTATTCAAAACATAACCACACACACACACACACACGCACACACGCACGCACACACACACGCACGCACGCGCGCACACATGCACGCATGCACAAATGTACACACACACACACACACACAGAAAATAGGGATCATAAAAGTATCTGAGTTGTTACATGATTATGACGAACCAGCATCACACATTCAAACGTCACATATTACATCACTGCAACAAGCACTAAATCTTATCTTTTCATTTTTAACAGCACGTCTACACACAACACTGGCTCATCTCTGGCTGATGGCATTTATCTTATTTCAGTGATAATACAGGAGATTTACATCTTAATCCAAAGCTGTTATCAAAGAATTACAGTTTCATGATTCATCTGAGAATGCACCTGTTGTGATGCCACATAATGCCAACAAATATTTGCCTTCTTGTTATTTATTCCAAGCCTTTCCATTGGTTGATTGAGAACAGTTGCTCCATTCTGCTTAAAATAAGGTGCTGGTCACGCAAATGTGTACTTCCTGCACCTCAGCAAAAAGATCTAACCCTACAAAAGCTTGTTTTACTCATGTTTTAATGTAGTTTTCAACAGATTCTGTTTAGTACCTCATCTCAAATGAATCAAAATTTTCACCTTTTTAAACACCAATCTAGCTTTTGATGAACCAAAATAGCAACATAAGATTTACTACTTATTTAATCATATGATACCTGATTCAAAGCATGAGCAGCCATTCATATCCATGCTGAAAAGGCCAAGTGCAGCACTTGTTGTCATTAAAGTTAAATGTCAGCTAATATCAATTTAACATCACTTCATGTCCCGTCAACCACTAACCCAACAGAGTTTTATCGCTCACATACATTTATGTACAGTATGGCACCACTGCGTAGAGAAAATCATCAGTTCTTGAACATGCAGGAGAAATACTGATTATCGATATCTTCTTTGTTCCATCTTCTCTTTCTTCAACACATGTTGAAAGCAATATGATACATATCAGCGACAAAGATTCAATATGTTGTGCAGCGTACATGATACATCATTATAATTTGTGTAGAATTAATTAAAAATATAGGACCGCAGTATTTAATGTCAAAATCTCTGATTCTCTCTCTCTCTCTCTCTCTCTCTCTCTCTCTCTCTCTCACACACACACACACACACACACACACACACACACACACACACTCACTCACTCACTCAAATGCACACCCCATGCACGCATACACACATGGCATACACAAACACACTTCCTACGAGAGCAGACCGACATGGTTGTTAAAAATTCATGACAGAGCTTTGACAAGACTCCACTCCCCTTAGGGAGATATGGGGAAGGCTGAGAAGGGGGTGTGTGTGAGGAAAGAAACCTAATTACACTTCTCTTTTTCTTTTGTCTATTTTTCTCTGTATCCTTCTCTATCTATCTTTCTGAATCACACACATGGAAGTTATCGGGACTCAACATCACGATCAAATCCTCTCCACAGTACAGAGCGTTGATTTGATTAGATTCCTCTTTGAGTGACAGCTAACCGTTCTAAACTCACTTATCGGCTCATTACAGAGCTACTGCAAGTTGCCACCTCTGCCAGTTGATTAGAAGGTATCGTCAGCTCTTACTCTTGAGACACACAAATTTAACTACACTGTTTAGTTACGTAACGGGAGTGCATAACATACTCCCCATAGCATGGTTGATCTAATCGCTCATTATTCTCCCTCTCACTCACTTACTGCAGTGTAGATACCCCAGCTAGACACCATTAATAAGTCCACTCTGTCACTGGACAACCACTGGAAACCGAGGGAGAGCCACCAAGCCTCTGCAGCCTTAATGATAGAAGATGGATGCATGGACAAGGGAAGATCGGAAAAGGAGAAGTGAATAAAGGGATGAGGTGCTTTAGTAAGGAAAAGCACAACAGACCAAGCAAAATTGAACAAAAACAAATAAATAAATAAATAAATAAAGATAAATAAAGATATCCATAAAAACAGGCAATCTATAAAAACATCAATCTCTGCAGCCAATATTGCCAAAACATTTTGGGGAACTATATCTTAATCCCAGTTGTATTTAAAAACAGGCAAATAATGAGTACATCCATGCCTGTGCATGTCAATATTCCAATCAAGTAACATAATATTGTATTTCACATTATATGTGTCTTCTATTGTCCACACTGATGTATGACATCATTATGCTGCAGCAGACATGTCTGGGCTGGTCTGAGTGTGGGATAGCATTCAAATCCTACCTGCTAACCCCACAGAGAGATGTTTCTGCCCTGCTCTCACCAGTCTTAGTTGTCATTCTGCCAGGGCAGCCAAGCAGCCCACCATGCATTTAGTGAGAAAGCAGAGCACAGCTTAAAGGATAGACAGGGAAGATGAGACAGGCTCTGCTAAACCTCACAGAGCCTCTCAGATTCACTGTGTTTATGTGTGTGTGTGTGTGTGTGTGTGTGTGTGTGTGCATGTGAGCACGCGTGAAAGCACATACACATGCATGTGTGTCTGAAGGCTAAAATCAATGGGGCATTCAGAGCACACTGTCTTCTCCCTCAGACAACAAAGCAATACCCAACAGCCTAACAGCCTAAAAGACCATTAACACCCACGTCACTCTTATCTCTTCCTGCCTTATTTCTGACAGCATGTCTACATTCTCAGCTGTTGTTTATCTAGTCATCATAATGAGTCCCAACTAAAAGGCATGGCAAGAAAGCAAAAAAAGGGCACGCATAAAGGGTCAAGATGTGAAGCAGAAGAGAGTGCAGTCTGAAAAGGGAAGAGAGGGAAGCCATGTACAGTATGAGGAGTAAATGGATTTATGAGAGAACACTCCAAAGAGAAGAAAAACAATATTCTGACTCAGCACGAACAGACTGTTCCAAGTTCTCATTAAAACTTAGCTTATGAGGATGAACAGTAGGATATACAAAGACAGAAAGGTGGGAGCAGGTAGAGGTTCATTTGGTGCAAGAAAGTTGGAGAATTTATCCAGAAATGCATTAGTTACTTTACTCAGAAAAGGACAAACGAATGCACCCTCCTGTGTGAATGTCAAAGAAATAAAGTATGTGTGTGTTTGTATATGTGTGTGTAGGTATAACAGCAAAAAGAAAGAAAAAACACAATAGACGCAATGGCTGAGTGAGAAATAAAAGGAGACAAGAAATAGGCATGAGGCAAGAAGGAAGAGGGTAAGTTAGGGGCACAGGAGACAGGAGAGAGACATGAGAGATGGAGGGAGAGGAGAGAGATGCTGCAGAGAGAAGGAAGGAGTGAGATAGTCAAGAGGAGTGAAAAGCAAGCAAGAATGAAGAGATGACAGAAATGTGTGGGATAAATGTAGGGGATACAGCTGGAGAAAGATGGAGACTGAAGGTGAGGGATGGAGAGAGAGATACAAGGATAGGAATGCATGGAGAGGAAGGTGAGATGGACTAAAGACAGGAGAGATTATGGTAGGAAAAGAGAAAGAGCAGGGGTATTTGCAGCTGTGAGAGCTCAGGGGAAAAGTGTGCTGCTTCACAATACTTCTCTCATAGGCCAAAGTCTCTGATGGGAACAGTAAATCTACAGCTACACCACATTTCATTCTGTCTCTTTCCATCTTTATCTCTTCACTCTATTTCAAATGGTCAGATTTGGACATGTATTGGGCTGCGATACAGCACACTCAGCACAGTCTACACTTCTGTTTTACTCTCTTCTAGTGTAAAGCAAAGATGAAGATTTCAGATACATTCAGAACAGTACAAGTGCAAACTTTGAGGAAGTAGCAACAAGTAGTAACAGTGTCAAGTCACAAAGTTCATCAGAAATGTGATGTTTAGGAAATGTGGGTAATATCTTTGGTGACTGCTAATAGTCTTAAGACTCCTCCAGGCTGTGCCATTTTGGGCTGTCACTGATGAAGGTTAACAATCATGACAGAATTGTGTTGACATTTTTGTCAGTCCAGTGATTAAGACAATATGAGACCGTATCTACTGACAGCTAATTAGTGCTTTTGCGAGTAAAAACAGCCTGCGTCAAAGTCTTTCTTTCTTTCTTGTTTGTAATAGCACTACAATTTACCAGGCATTCATGCACAATCAGACATACAGCTTAATATTGTACAGTCTGACACAGATTATGACCTTTACTATAACCATCTTGCAGACAATCAGTAAATTTATAAGATCACTGTTCTGGCACAGTTTGCAGTCAGTAGCCAGACACGTTTGATGACCGTAATTATAATTAGTATTACAGTTAACTTGACGTATAATTAAACATTCTAAATGTAATATGTGTAATGCTGTCAATTGTTATTAGCAAAGGAAAACTGCATCTGTTACAGTCAAAGGTTACCACCAATTAAGTGTTTAAATCTAAAATCTAGCACGCTGCAATGCACAACACAGTTTGCATAAGCCTAGTTAGAATTCCCCATCTGCACCACTCCTTCTCCCCAATTCTGTCTCTCTCTCTCTCTCTCTCTCTCTCTCTCTNCTCACACACACACACACACACACACACACACTGACAAGTACGCAGACACCTCGTGTCTGCTTAATATGATCAGTGCACAGCAGAGATGGGAGGTTGAGTAACATCTGCTCTAGAGACTGGAATATCTCTGATCGTATCAAGCCTCTGCTCATTACTGCATTATTCTGGCACGCACACACATGCAAACATCATATCACATCCTGCGCTCATTATTCTAAACTGTGACAGCAGGACACAGATTAAAAGTAATATAAAAAAATATAAAAGTATGGCAAAACACCTGGGCCTCATACGACACACACACACATAGCTTCTAGATAAAAAGAAGGGTGATTGAAACATTTAACACCCTCCTCCCTCATATGACTGACATTTCTTAAAATAACAATGTGAATATTGAAAATGGTAACATTATCAATACAAGTACTGGCAAATATTATATGACATATTAACTGTATTTGTCATTATTGAGCTCAATATAATATTTGGCCAAATATAAAGTGCAAGCTATCATTGCATAAATTTAATACTGACATTTGTCAAATTGTGAAATTAAGGTTCAAAAATCTGGTATAAATTTAAGCATGACTGTAGGCTTTTTCTTTCACATAAATTTTACAATTAGGATGCAACTCTTGAATGATGAAACACAACTAATGTAAACTTCTACTAAAGATAATGTTATACTTGCATGTATTTTATAATGTACATGTATGGAAATTACCAGGAATCCCCATACATTTCAATTACTTTGCTATATCCCAGGTGAAAATAAATAAATATGGGTACACTCAGATTTCTGTTTGTACACACACACACACACACACACACCCACACACTGCTAAGGGCATCTGTGTCCTATGCAGTTTTAGTGGTGCTCGGTGAGGTATTACTCCAAGTAATGTCCTAGACTGGCCCATTAGTCACTGGCTGAAGCCCTTCACCTCAGCAGCAGAGAGAGAAAATTCACACACACACACACACACACACACACACACACACACACATGCAGATTGTTCTCAGCACTCAGCAACAAAAGCTGTCTAGTTGCTGAGTGCTGGTGAGAGAGAACTAGAACAATAAATGATTAAATATGAATAGTTGAAGTGTGAGTGTATCTGTCTTCAGTGTTTTATTAGCTTCCCTTCGTCTTAACGGTTCAGCATCAATAATTAAGTTTTTAATTACAGTGTTCCCAGTCAAAGAGAGCGAGAGCAGGGTGGTGAGAGATGCATTGAAGTAACAGATTCTAGCCTCGGGCACTTCACACACATTCTATATCTGGTCAGCTACTTTTGATAATTTTAAGTTTCCAGTCATCAGCTTTATTTCACTGCCTTTCATTCCTTTTCACTTGCTATAACTGTCTCTTCCCTAAGCGGCAGAGGTAAGCTTTAAATTTGTTCACCTTTGCATACTTTTATACTTAAAAAGTAAATGTGTTTATGTTAGTGCAGGGGTACTAAAGGTCCACAAAGAAATTTTTTAATAATGATGAAACTCCTTGCAATATCAACTATCAATCTGTGCTGTCACTCTCAATGAGCCCAACACCATGTCCTGGAGATGATGGGACGCTGAATGTGACTGGATCAAACCAAAGTAGAGTAGACATTCTCACAAAGATAGTGGAGCAGTCAGACATTTGGTTTCACTTTCTCCGCTGTGGAGAAAGTGGAGAATTTTGACTCATTGCGTTGCAGTGATGTCTCACAGATAGTACAAATAATACATATGAAAAGTATAATTTGATCAGAGTCTGGAGACAGTTGTGGTTCGGTCCGGACTTTGAGGATGACTGTGTTAGTGGTTATGTGGGGGACTAGGTACTGTATATTTTTGCATGTATGTATATGAATGAGAGTATTTTTAGTCAAGCTCAAGTGCTGGTATACATCATAAAATCTTTGATAAAGAGATGCCTCCTAAAAGTGCTGAGGCAAATGCTCATTTATAATGCATATTACACTCTTCCACACATTTAAGTTATGGAAGCATGAGTGCAAATACATAGACACACACTTGTTTGACACCTGCGCCAGGTAAACTGCAGCAATTCAAAGGTCATCATCATGCGGAGTTAGAGAACAGAGACAGAAAAACTGAAAGGGAGCGCAATATAGAAAGAGAAAGTGAGAGAGAGAGAGAGAGAGAGAGAGAAGATGAAAGTTTGAAAGTAGCTGACAGCTTAGCGAGAGCAGCTCCAGTGCCTTCAGCTAACTCCAATTATATCGACATTTAGAGTCACTCCCGACCTTCTATCAAACACACAGAACAAGAAAGGAACAACCACATTCAATGACAAGTCTTTCCTTCATTTTTCTGTCTGGTAAACTTACCAGCAAAATCAATTCATTTGAGTTGATAGAGTAGAGAGCAAAGCATAACAAGTTTTGGGACAGTGTGTTAATTTAGACTGTCCCATATACATTTTACATAGTGTACCTTTTTGATTTTCTGGCCTCAGAGACAAATTTCTGTCTCAGAATACATTATCTGGATAATGGCATGCGATGTCGGACTTGCATTTGCACCTTGCATTTAACAGTGTTCTCATCATCTGGATTCTGCTTGCATTGTGATCGGATCTCAGTTGGCACATCGTAAATCGATAAGCTTCATCCATTTTAAGACATAACTAATAACCTTTTGCATGGCCTACCTCTGTCCACATTAGCAAGTAGCAGCTCCCAATACAAAATAACTTTATTAACAAGAGAAGACTAAGCAGCATAAACATGCAAAATGTAAATTTGCCTCCTTATCAGGAGAAGATATCTGGATACAGATCATATTTTAATTCACAGTCATGTTACTGTTTGAAAGTGATTTATCCCACAATTTTGGAGAAAGAAATAAAAATCCTGTTCATTAATTTATTATTTTTTTCCATCTCAGATGTTGTTATTATACCATTAAGTCCACCTTTCTTCCTCTTGCTCAGTCTGTCTAATAATCCAGACATCTGTCATGTTCATGTATTTGCCCCTTCTTCTAATCATCCATTCATCATTTATCCTCCCATCTATACATCTAGAATCCAGTATAACTGTGCCATGAGGTTACTCACAGAAGGAGCAGAGGATGAGACACAAAGAGGCAATAAAGAGTGAGAAGTGATCGATGCCAAGAGGTCAAATGGAGTGTCAGCATCAGGCAGTGTGACCTGTCCACCCACAAACCACGAACACTCCCCACCTTTAAAAACATCTTTCTGTACAATCACTTAGATGATGTTTTGGAGACAATTTCCTTCTTTCTGCTTACACTTCTCATGGCAGCAGTCCTTGGAAAAATGATAAGAACACCAGGGTGTTTATTTTACATGCACACAGACACTTGGAAGGAGATGTGTTTATGAACATCCATAAATATTCTCTCCTCCATTACTAATAAGACAACATTGGTGATGCCTTATAAAGGCACAATAAGAGGTGCTGTGGACTCCCTCAGAATGTATAAAAACAAGCGTAAACTCCTGATATAGATGAACATCTATGACCCAGTTTGGTTTGTAGAGGTGGTAGGGAGATAGGAGACAGAAAGATGTAGACAGTGGCAGAGAGAGAGAGAGAGAGAGAGAGAGAGAGAGAGAGAGAGAGCTTCCCCAGGGTCAAAGCTCCCATCATCACACAGAATACTGCAGAACAGAGATCTCGGCTCCAGTGTTCTGCTGTGTGGTGTACATATAAACTGCCTTCATCATTCATAATGTCACAAAAATAAGTAGATACATCTGTTTAATCCACACCACCATCCACTGACACATTAACCATGATAAAATAACCACAACTTCACAAAAATCTATGCCAATAAACACATGTAAAGGACCACACCTGTGGTTCATGTTCATGCACAATAAATATATGTTGCATTACTGCCAAACATTAGAAAAAAAAAAAAAAGNAAAAAAAAAAAAAAAGTCCTAGAGAATACATTTTAAAATTGTTTTTCTGACCTTCCAGGCAGCCATTAGTTTCAGTTCATTCCAGTATTCTTTAAAAATCGACTTGTAGATGAAATGTATTTGAGATAAATAATCCATCACAGCATACCACAAGCCATTATTATTTTATTGTTGCAATCACTTAATTTAAGAGGTCTGAATCATAATTTAGTTTTTCTGTTATTTT
The DNA here is from genome assembly GCA_014773175.1 of Lucifuga dentata. Lineage (NCBI taxonomy): Eukaryota > Metazoa > Chordata > Actinopteri > Ophidiiformes > Bythitidae > Lucifuga > Lucifuga dentata. Next base: position 97,848 of record VXCM01000612.1, on the reverse strand, counting down.
TCCAAATCCCCTAATCTTTCAAAATCAAATGTTCAGTTGATACACACACACACCTTAAAATTCAAGGTTTCACCTGCTAACATCGACACATGATTGTAGAAGCCATGGTCGTTTTAATTTCTCTGGTAAAAGCAGTTATCTCCTGGGGCTTTATTCTCTGGTTGGAAACACACATTTTCTTCTATATAGCTCAGTGTTGGAATGGTTAAATTATGTAACTTTAACAAAAAAAAAAAAAAAAAAAAAATTAGAATGGCCTGTGGCTCATTGTGATGTATTACCTATCTTAAGAACATTTAAAGTCTCTGCAGGTTGATTTTTGAAGTGTGCTGCAATGAACTGAAACCAGTGGCTGTCTGCTAGGTAGGAAAAACAATTTTAAAATTTACATTTCAGTAGTATAAATTTGAAATTGGTTGGCAGTAATGTAACATGTACAAGGAGTGTATTTATTGGGCTCAAACATGTAAACCACCGGTATAGTCCTTTAAACACTTGATACTGTCCACTTAGCTATAAGTAGCTATGACAACAGGTCTTTTGACTACAACAGGTTCCTAATATTTTTCTTACTTGAGTGCAAAAAGAGACCTTCTGCTCTCCAAACTACAAACAGAGAACCGCCAGTTGAACCAAAAAAGTTATTAAAACACATTTCACCACGAGCACTTTTTTTTTTAACTGCATATTCATTTCATATGCAAATATACAATGTTGAATCAAGAGGCAAACAGGACACCCTTTCCTTTCCTATATAAAGGCCTTATCCTGTACATATTTAAGAACTAAATAAAATTGTAAACATACAACTGATTCCTCCATGTAGGGTGATTCTTACCTCCAAGGCTGCAGACCTCTTCCTCAACAGCTGTTCAATGTTTCTTGCTGCTCTGGCCACCAGTTCCTCAGCATCATTTTGCTCCACAGTGTACAGGTTTTGGTTTCTCAGAAAGATCTAGAGACAGAAATGGAGAAGTTGATAAATCCATACAGAAAAGAGATGATCTGGTAAGTTCAGAACAACCAGACATTTAATCAAACTCACTGAAGAATTGTTTGAAATATTGAAAAGAATTGAATTTCAGAATCATACAAAGACTGATTAGAGTATAAGATTTAAACAAGGAATGGCTCAATGTCTGTGACTGTTACATTAGACTGCGTTCTCTGATTGGTTCAGTGTATACATATGTTATAAAAATAAAGAATTTATTATACCTGAGTGAGACTCTTCCCAGCAGTGGCAGTGTCTGCCAAGGTGACAAGTTCTTTCTGCATCTGATCAACCCATTCTTTGATCCTAGGGGACAAAAGAATGCAGACAACCAATCTTATAAGTCAGATCGAACCAGTTTACACGCAAACACAGACATTGCATGGTGCAATTGAACTGTCACTCAAGTTACCTAACACCAAACATCAGACAAGTTAAATCATTTCATCCAGTCACTGAGCATCAAAACAAACAAACCCAATGAGAATCACTCTGATAGGTCAACAAAAATGTCAACCAATCAAACCCAAATACAATGTCCTTCAGTCAAACACATGTCACTGCATGTCAACCAATAAGATTACTTTCCAGAAGTTCAAACATAAAGTCATCCAATCAGATAAGTGTCAGCAAATGTGGCTTGAGACAATGATGTCAGTGGAAAGGTTGTGGATAAAAAAGATGGGAGGTGGTCAGGAACAAAGTGCTTCTCTCCATATCAAAGAGCTCCAGGAATATCACACAGTGTCCTGACACTCCACCTTTCTCTTTATCCTCTTCCAATCATCTTGTCAAAGTACAACCATCTCCCAGGACTCATGATAATACACCGACGCAGTATCATTCTGTGTCTACTGACCACAGATGAAGATGGCCAAGAGGAAAATTATAAAGTTGTGACATCCTGCATTAAGTGACACATAGACTTGTTAGAATAATTGAACCCATCTAAAGGCACACCAGGTATGATAGTCCTTACAGGAGTAAAATATTCTGTGCATGTAGATGCATAAATTTAACCAATGTTCACACATGCAACTGTGCACGCAAGTACACACACACACACACACACAGGAGACAGTGCCATTAATATTGCATGAGGGGATTGATATGGGATACAGGATGCTCTCATTGCCATGTATCCACACTCACACAAACCCAGCCGTGATACTCCCTAATGGCAAAGAGATATATTCTACTCACATACCTGCCAACAGATACTCGAACCTACAACTATTCTAAAAAAAAAAAAAAAAAANAAAAAAAAAAAAAAAAAGTGTCATTTATAGCACCTATGCACTTAAGCTCCAACTTGCATAATGAGAGCTATGCAAGTTGTGTGTGCAAAACATTCATTCTGGCTCTGAATAGCTGAGGGATATGGTAAGATGTAAGCAAAGAGAGAAAAGTACAGAAGATCAAGAAGACAGGAAAGAAATACGAAAGATGCACTAGGGACAGAAAATTCAGTGTAGATGGGGATAATTCAGAGCAAGTATGCTTGAGGAGAAAGAACAAGACACTTCGCAAGAGAGGAATACCAGAAGGGATTGCACAGTAAGAAGTTGTTTAGGGAAAGAGAGGGTTGGTGGAGAAATTAGAGCAGGATCAGCTATAATTCTGCTGCTGTCCCTTAATTCCCTTGGTCAGATGGCTTAGGTGTTCTGGACATCACTACAGATGGAGGCTTGGCAGAACCTTATCCATGTGTGTCAAGAAAAACCAACATAGCTTCTTTTCTACTCTATATTGTTGTGAATTAGAGTTGCCAAAAGCACTCAAGAACTCATCTCTTTACCTGTTAGCTGTGGAACGAGATGCTGGATGAGCTTCAAGCAGCATGTTTTCCAGGTTAAGTTCTGATAAGATTTTAGACTTCAGTTTTCAGTTTTTGACATTTTCAAAGCTCTCTGTAAACCCTGTCATGGCAAAGTCATTTCGTAGCAATATAATCTATTTGTGGATGAGTAAGAAGACAGGACATGTTGCTTTCCCTACAGATTCTGGTCAGAGTTGATTTTTCAGAAATATATAAAGGATAACCTAACACTTAAAACTTTTAATACACACTACCATTGTATAGTATATGAAAATTATTATTAATGACATAAATATATTGACAGTATCAATCAGCTGCATTGCATGGTTTAATATTACATAGGAATCTACAAATACCAAAGACATATATCAAGTCATTTCTTTCATAATTTAAATGGCATGATACTGGAGGTCTCTGTTCATTCCCATTCCTACTAGCATGAAAACCTTCTCAACTTTTTAAATTTACTCATTATTAATTTCTCAATTTATTAATTATTCATAATTATTAATTTATTTTGAGTGACACAGAGGGCTCCCTGTGTTCCATCAACTAAGTGTACAAATTCTTAAATCCTTAAATATTTAATACTGACTTAAGCCATGTTGCAATATATATACTTTTCAGATTATCTGAATGTACCATACTCAGCCAATAAAAACATTAAAAAAAATTACCTGATTCTGATTGTATTACAATGTATAATTATAACATGCTGACTACTAGAACTGCATGGCTTCTTTACAAAGTGAAATATAAAAAAAATATAAATATAAATATAAAAACTGTGGCAATAAAATGAATATAATTGAATGAAATTAAAAACAATGCATTATAAAAAATCATAACAAATAAGAACATTTTTGATATCACGTACAATATCTAAACCCAAGCTCAGGTGATAGTAATGTGGGAGACAACAGGAATGGTCCTTGGTCCCAGTCATTTTTACCCTCTCCTTTCCTCTCCTCTCCTCTCCTCTCCTCTCCTCTCCTCTTGGATCTTCTTCGATCCTTGGTCCCAGCAGTTCTAAAGCCCTGAGGCACTGACAAGTCAGCCAAATGTGTGTGTGTGTGTGTGTGTGTGTGTGTGTATGTGTGTGTGTGTGTTTGCTTCTAGGGACTTGACATTCAGAGAAGCAGAGGCCTGTTTCTCTAGAGTTTAGCTTCACTGCAATTCTGTGCAATTTACTGCTATAACTGTAAATCTCTATAACATAAATTATCAGGTGCCAACAAACTGGTAAGACAACCCAGGCTGTTGTGCAGTGTGTGTGTGTGTATGTGTGTGTGTATGTGTATGTGTGTGTGTGTGGGTTTTAACACATGTCCATGACAGATTTTATGCTCTGCACTACTTATTTTTTTCCTCACTCACACAAACCCAGCCGTGATACTCCAAATTGGTCTAGAACATTGTGTCAAAGGCTTAATAACATTTTCAGATGAATAGAATGGCTCATCTCAAATCTCACATGATACTGCCTCCATTTCATGTGTGTTGGATGTTTGTGGCTGTGTGGGTGTGTCTGACAGCGGTAATCTATTGGGCATGTGGGTTTGTGTCCAAAAAGTTGCCAGTTTGAATCATTAGGGCAAAAACCTTGGTAAAAGTGGGCAGCCATAAATGTGTGTGAAGCCTCAAACAGTCTATCATGTTGAATCTGTAGTTTCAAGATTCAAGAGTTTTACAAAAAGAAAGCACAGTCATCACAGAGCTAAAAGGATGGTGGTCGTTCTCAGCAGCGTCATCTTGAAATTCTAGGCATCATCTTGCAATTCTGTACATGATACAGTACATAAAACACAAACAGAGGTACTATTTTCTATTGCTTTCAGGATATAGTATTTCAAAGCATCCAACATTATTAAACCCAGCTGTTTAACCTGAGGCTCACAATTCCCCCAAGTGATCCCATATCATTTTGTTGGGACTGGTGCAAAATTAAAGTGGATAGGAAAAAAGAATGAAATGACACATCTAAGTAAAAGAAATCTGAAGAAATGAGTAAAGCATTCACTTTGTTACTGATATATTAGTCTATTAGATATTAGTCTGTTGCTGTAAATAAGAATAAACTTGGTCAAAGCATCTTAAGTAAGTTTTAAACCATTAGATGTAAGTCTATATACAGTATGCATGATGTGTAAGACTATACAAGTATGGAGAAAATCTCTGTAGATAAAGTGCTCATCCTTAAACCCTCCGTAGAGCTCTAGTTTAACGAGAAAGCTTCATAAATGCCATGACATTCGATGGAGCCTGCTTTCAACCTGGAATGGCTAATCCATGTAAATCCAAATCACGGCCTGCAAAAGAGACCAAACTGTCTCACTTTTACCTCTTTCCATAAAAACCGAAATTAAGTGGAAGCTCATTACTGCTACCATGAGTAAACTGTAAAGTCAAGCAAGGTAATAAAACCTAAAACAACATGGGAATTCAGATATAAACACTTATAAAGTCATTGCTGTTGAGCTGATGTTGCAAAAAAACTTTCTGCTCAGGTTGTTGGGCTTTGATTACTATAGCCTCTGGTACAACGCTAGATAATTAAACATACGCTCACACACACACACACACACAGGCACAGGCACATTCAAATGGCAACTGGGTCAGACGCTGCCCTACATTGTTTTTTCAGAGGCAGGAAAAGCCAAAGAGAACAAAACAGAGACAGAAAGTGAGGGTGAGAAACAATAAACAAATAAGGAAAGAGAAATTGTGTGTGTGTATGTGTGTGTGCTGAGATACCATCAGCTCGAGACGGTAATCAGTTGAACCAAAGTTTCTATCTCAACAGACATCTGTGTTAAACTATGGTCTAACTATAGTATATATCATTACAAAGGCAAGGAAAAGCAGCAACATACAAAGTGGCATTAAAAAACCAAAAGTAATACACCAAGACAATCCCTTGTGTTCTTCTCACACTCAGTGATCTATACACTAACATCCAAATGACAAATTCTTTCCTCAGTGTGGTTCAATTTGAACACTGATTTGCAGCGAACAGATTCATATACAGGCTAATTCCATATACTTGGCAGGCTGAAAGTGGTGGAAAGATTTATTTCTCAACAATATCATTTTCTGGCTTTTTTTCCCCTGCTGTAGCCAATATGAATCCATCTCTATGAGTTAACAGTATATCACAAGATATGGGACATACTTTCAAAAAAGCTTTGGTGTGATTTTAACCTTCATTCACTGTCAATGTTACTCGAGGCGTCTTGTGGTGGTGCAGCATGTTTTGGCTCCAGAGTAGTTATTGTAACAATAGCAGCTATTTTAGAACATAAAAAGAAATGAAAGCAGCTGGTTTCTGTTTCCTTAATTATCTTGACATAATCAGTGTAGTGGTAATCATTTTTTCTCCATCTACAGTATTTAATGAGCAAAATCCAATAGAACTTAATTGATGAATTCAATGTTACACCCAGTTCATTTTTACTGTCATTTGGCTCAGTTTGTCTTTGTTAAAATAAATACTGCATTGTTAACCTCATCATAATGATCAAATAAAACAAAGCTATAAAAAGCTGCATGTCATGCCATAAAAAGCTGCATGTCATGCCAAATCCAAAATTACCAGCAAATAGTAGTCAGTTTTCCCATGTACTTGTGTTGCAGTTTGCATCAGCAGTTGATTTTGAAAAACATTTTGCTTTCAGTCAGATTCCATATTATTATTATTATTATTATTATTATTATTATTATCTTTCTTTGATATTGTTTGAGATATTGTAAGAAACAAAGAAATTATATAAACAAAGACATTCTGCTTATATACTGTGCTCTCGTAATATTCATAGCTTCTGTTAATGATTCACACTAACCTGCTGCTGTCATGTTAGAATATTTAGTTTGTCTGGAGGTATATAATAGTGTTGTAGGAAGGGTAGGTGAAGTAAGCTTTGGCTTCAGCCTGTGGCTTTTTTAGTCTTCAAAGTTTTAATTTGCTTTAGTACATTTTTCCTTTCTTTTTTCTTTTTTGTTATTTATATAGTGAACATTTTGTTTGCAAAATGTTTTGTATGGGTTTTATGGTGTATTATTGACTGAAAAAAAAGAGCTATTATCTTGAATTTACAGCATTTTGATATGAACTATTTTGGTTTCAAGGTTTGCACATGGACTGTATGAGTCCATGTGCCAATGTATACCCTATATGAAAATTAAGCAACCAATTCTGGCAAGTAAAACTCTTAGCACCACACACACACACACACACACACACACACACACACACACACACACACACACACACACACACATGCACACAGATGGAGAGACAACAGAAAAGTAACAAGTGGGTGGTGAAGAACATCAAGGTAGCAAGCTAAAGACCCATATATTTTATCCTGTATTGGTGGAGGTCGAAAAGGAGAGTGAATATTGGATTTACATCTGTCAGGTGGACAGAAACATGATTCTAGCAGGTTAATAACATTGCTCTGCATTGATGGCTGTGATTTTCCTACTGTGGGATCTCAAAGTGTTTGTCATGAGACAGGTTTGTTGTTTGCTATCATATTCGCCAAAGCTAGCAATATTTTAGGTTTATGGATCTGTTAGATTTCTTTGGCGTTTTCTTGTTCCTCATTGACCAAAAATTGATTAATGCAACTTTTAAGTATAATCCATGAGCCCTGTCATGAAGCAGTAGATCTAAATAGTGTGTGACCCTCTTATTATGTTGTGTTGTTGTGTTATGTTGTGGGTCAAATTGACATATTTCAGCCTTTTACTCCATGAAATCGAATGACTTTTTTTCACTGCCATGACCCCAAAATCTGTGTTGCAAAAATGTCAGTGCAGATTTTGTATGCAAAGAAGATGTTATGGGCAACTTTGACCAAAATACTTGCACTGATTGATTTTATTTGTGAATGCTTCTCGATTCATGTTGATGTACTTGACAGTGAGATACAGATTATTTATTAAGCAGAATCTTTCATTCTTGATTGTACAGTTATAAAGAGCATGTTTCACAAATTGAGGGTAATCCTGTTGATGATACAGGTTGTAAATGTTCCTCTTTAAATGACTCAGAACAAATGTAACACAGTGTCCTCTAAATCTGAGTGCAGCAACTATTCCACGGAGACCATGTGGCCATGGGAAACTAAAGGAGTTATATTTAATGGAAAGAAAACTGGCAGCCTTCACTGTAATGTGTTATAAGAATGGATCCTGTGCCTACAAGGTTTATTTGCACTCAAATAGCGAGAATTATATTTCATATGAGCAACATGGAAAGTACTAAAATCAGGTAGATGAGGAAAGTACTCATCCAAAGAGATCCAGAGATGAAGCAGACTAATTTGATCCCTGCTGTCATGCATAAAGTCAGTTCAGAACCCTTTCAAGGATGTGATGTTAAAGAATGAGGTGATCATTTTATGTGTAAAAACATCAGAACAAGGCACACATTATGCCTTATACTCATCATGAGAGTCATTTTGTTAATCTTGGACAGAATCCTTGAATAGAAGAGTGACTTATACAAAACAATACACAACAATAAGTATGTTGGTGAGACTTAAGATATTTAATTTAAGTCATTTAGTCATTCTAGGATTAAAGTGGCATTAAGGTGTTTGGAATTAAAGTCAGTACCAACTGACTACAACATCAAGGACAGGAACTTTTCTGACAGCAGTGCACTTGTCAGACGCCGGTGTAACTCTTGTATAACTTCACGGAGGAACTGGCACGGCGCTGCTTGGCCACTGTCACCACTTTGCCGGGACAAACTGCTTCTTTGGGTAACAAACATTAATCAGTGCCGGAAGGAAAGCTTCAGTATAAATCCTGTTTTCCACAGGATGGCAGCCAGAGATGAATGAACCTACACCAGCCTTCCACACTCTCGCGCGCACGTACACACACCTTGCGTGATGCATTTAATATAGAAAGACGAGCGCTTCTGCAATCCAGACCCCGTTCTGTTGGAAATAGGATTAGATTACGGCTACTTACATGAGCTGTGTGGGAAACTGGGATGCCAAAGCCCTGTCCTGCCATAACAGGACCACAAACACCCAGACTCGTACCCTGCAGGTANGGGATGCCAAAGCCCTGTCCTGCCATAACAGGACCACAAACACCCAGACTCGTACCCTGCAGGTATCCATTGTAAAAGCGGTGATTCCCCGACGCGCGGAATTAACACCAAATGTGCTCCGCTCCCTCTCGCCTCCGATGAATGGGAGCGGTGTGAGGAGCAATGAGGAGCAGGATGAGGAGCAGACTGTCGCTCTGTGACAGATTAACCAACCCTGACACCTCTAATCTGATCAGCCGACCATCCAACAGCTCTAACAGGTACTGGGGATGCTCTCTCTCTCTCTCTCTCTCTCTCTCTCTCTCTCTCTCTCTCTCTCNCCCCCCACCCCCATTTTCACTCTCCACCTATCGAAAAATCACGGATCATATATATTGCTACAATGAACTGTGCAATTTGGCACTGCCCTTACATTTTAAGCTGCGTGGTCTAGTCAAACAGTGACATTTCTGTAATATTCATATTTGTCCAAATTGTATCACATCATTACTGTGTTTTCCCTTCAAGGTGTTTTGGGAGTAACAAACTGTTTCCCTCCTCCCTGTTATAGGAAAACACCTGCTAAAGGGAAAATCTGCCCGTAGGTGCCAGACGCACAGGCCCACCCTCACTGAATACAGATGCATGTTTCACGCTTTAAAGTATCCTCCATCCTGTCTGAGCTACAACCTGGAGCAATGGAAGAATTTACTGGCTTTGATAGCAACGTCTTTGTCAGTTACTCTCAACTGCATGAGTGGCAGCAAAGGGAGAAATTGTCCCATGTGGGAATTGGTGCCAGAGTGAAGGAGTTATTGATTTTAGAGATTGTACAGTCTTATGAGATAGAGGAAAGTAATAGGTCTAAATCCAATTAATCCCATGGTGTCATCAATCACACCAGATTTATAAGATTGAATTTGGTGCCACCTGTGCAAGCTAAAATCTAGAATGTGTAGAACAGAAGTGGCTGCAAAGCATGACTTGCTGTCATTATTTTATCTTGAGAGCACATCAGCAATCAGAGTGAATAAGAGAATAAAAGGCAAGAACATAAACCTGTGTGTGTGTGTGTGTGTGTCTGTGTGTGTGCGTGCGTGCGTGCGTGCATGCGTGTGTGTGTGTGAGTGAGTGAGTGTTGAGAGTGTGAAACATAGATGTGTGAGATTCAGGCCTGGAGGGAGGGCAGGGCAGCACAAGCAGGATGCTTGGGGATTTGGTTATCAATCGTTGCCTGGCAACCACACACCATCTCTCCTGTCCTCCACTCATCCTTTTCCCCCTCTTTCTTTGTTTCTCCCATCCCCACCTCTTGCCCTGCTCTCATGCTTTCCCCATCAGATGCTCCTGATCTCCCCATCACCTCACCCTCTCTGCTCTTTCTCTTTCTCTCTACTTCTCTCTACATGGTTCTCACACTTATTTGTCCAGATAAGGAACAGGCACACTAAGGTGACGGAGGAAAAGTAAGCATTTGGTGAGGATAGAGAGAGAGTGGAGGAGATTTACAGGAAAGAGGAGAGTTGAGAACAGGATGATGCATACACCTCCCCTGTCGATACTTGCATGCAGTAAATGGAAACATCTCACAGTACAGCCTGAATAGAAAGAGTACAATACTTGTATTGCTGTCACTTCTCCTTGAACAGCTTAGAAAATAGAGAGTAATGAAAGACAAAAAAAAAAAAANAAAAAAAAAAAAAAGATATGTCAGACATGCATTCTATTTAGTGCTTCTTTTGTTTAATTCTCATGACTTTTGACAACATTAATTATAGTACTAAGTGCCGGAAGATTCATTTCATTTGAGCAAAAATTGGTCAACTGTTGACCAGTTAAAAAGACCAGTGTTTAATTTCCTTATGTCAGGAATTCCTGCATTTGTAATTGCCACACAAACGGGGAAATCCATAAAAATAGCATAACACTTTTTTCAATTCTGTATTGTATTACATACAGTATATAACATAAGGACAAACAATCATAATTTCGAATCAAATTTTTATTCTAAAAATAATTAAATTTGAATAGAAAAACCATCTAGACATCCTTACCTACCTTGAAATTGATAACCTATGAAAGCACTGTTGCATACAGATCTGTTTGTAAAGTTAGAGGTTATTTCATAGAGGACACTGCCATCTGGAGGTAATGCAATGAATCACAGTCACTGTGATGGAATGCAGTTTTTATACCAAATTTCAATTTGCATACACATACAGTTTACATATATGTTACCACTCATATTTGAACATCGATACATGTGCAATAATATGACGTGCACACTAAAATAAACACTCAGAGCCAAACACATCTGATCTGAGAACGTCTTTAAAGATGGTTAAACACATTAAAATCCCCCACTGCATGAAATCATTCACAGCACTAACCAAATTATGATTATAACCACAATGTTGATAAATGAGTCATAAATGGTGATAAATGACCATGTGTTTGACAACTTTGGCCCTGTTCCAGCTGTGAGTGATAATGCCTACAGGCCTGATTAATGTGTGTGAATATAAAGTTATTTTCCCATATTTGTTTGCCTAAATCTTGCTCTCTAAATCATAAAGTTTTTTGTCATAATTGTTTTAAATTATTTAATTCAAAAATTTTATTTAAAAAATCAGCTTATATTTTTACAAGACCCTGTTTTGAATTCCCCCTACCCCACATGATTCTTATTTCAAACTCTTTGTTAGTATGACTCCCAAATACCAACTGAGTGTAACTTTAAATTAAAGAGACTCGTAAATATATTTTTTCACAAAAAAAAAAAGAAAAAAAAAAAANAAAAAAAAAAAAAAAGAGAAACTACCAGACCCCATTAAATGTCTATTCAAGGACTGATCTTGCGAGCATTAATCAGTTTAAAGGCCCAGGCCTAAAACATTTAGAGTCAGTTTGAGCCAGTGCTGCCTCTTAGTGGCCATGTCTTCACTTTACAGCTGATTTAAACTCACCAACAGGAAAACCAGTGCAAATACAATCTACACTGTATTTGTAAAGCTTCTGTTGCTGTTGTTGATTCAGTTGCATGGTAGTTAGTGGTGGTATATTACAGGACTTCTTTATATTGAAATATGTTTCTCTCCAGTAATCCATGTGTTTTCACATATAGAATTTTATTTTTTATTTATTTTTTTAAAATAAACTCCTCTTATCTGTTTGGTCCAATTTCTTTAAAGTTTTTTTTTTTTTTTTTTNTTTTTTTTTTTTTTTTTTTATTTATTTAAATCTCTGACAGCTGTAAAGAAACCTATGATTCTTGAGCTCTCTCTTTATAGAAAAAGAGGTTCTCAAATAAAAGATGACATAATTACCAGTATGTTATGCTGGCTATTTCATCATCTTCAATATGGGGAATATTTGAAGCATTTGGATTCAGGAGACAGATTATTGGGCATTAGCCCTACAAGACATTACAAGGCATTTGCTTTTACCAGATTTGCATACAATTTTCTTAATTTTTAAAACCAATTTTAATATATTTTGGTTCCAGCACAAGCAAAATACAGTATGTGCTATTAAAACTCAAGCATACTGTTTATGAATCTGAAGGTAAACCAAGCAGGGCTCAAACTCATTAATTCTGACAATGCAATGTGTTTCTTTACTTTTAATTCAGTTTATTTCAACTTATATTTGAAACTGTGATATCTATTATCTTTTAAGATTTTATTTCTTTTGTCTCATCATATGACTTCTTCTTTAGCACTTTAAACGTGCCATTGTTAAAGAGTGCATTAAATTTGCATACACATTTATCAGTAAACTCTTTAAACTCCTTTTGTAAGAATAAAAAAAGGTTAGCGTATTATATTCTTCAAAATGAAAAAGTTACAAAATTCCAAAAAAAAAAAGCCAAGGNAGGTTAGCGTATTATATTCTTCAAAATGAAAAAGTTACAAAATTCCAAAAAAAAAAAGCCAAGGTGATGCCAACATGTGGAATATAAGATCTTCTTAATATTTATTCTTTAGACTCAGGGGAAACAGCTGATTTTTACAGCACATTTTGCATAATATCTCAACACATTCTGTGTACAACCACAAAACCATAACATTAGATTCTTTGTTTTACACTAAGTGAAAAACAAGACAATTTTACAAGCATATTTCTTTACAATCAGCATACAGATAAATCTATACATATTCTGTCTCTTTTTGAACATAATCTGTATGCAAAATATACTGACAAACCATCAACAGAACATGCAACATCCAAAACATAAATTCTCAGACAACAATTTGAAGTTGTATAGATTTTTTTTTTTCCCATTTGTGATATTTCAGCCATTTACGGGACGTGGTTGCACATATAGTCATTGGTTGACAGCACATGGTTCAACTCCCCTTATACAACTATAGACACGCATTGCTGTACAGTTTTAGTGTTAAGTCTTTTGTGATTTTTTTTGACACTCACATGCTCAAATTTTGGACAATATAAACATTCAGTCTTGGTAGAAAATAAACACTTTATGTACACAGGTCATATGACTCAATCACATTCACACCCCTTTAGAACAACAGCAAATGGATGGTTTCATCACAGTTACAGGCAACGGCTGGTCCAAACAAATGATATTTAGCTTGACAGAAATCTAATGAAACACGAGGGGTTAAACAGTCATGACTGAGCATGAAGGAATCCATCTTATTTACTGTACATTGTACGCAGACGGGTACTGTAAGTAGACTATGATCTTGATGTAATTCAATGAATTCTCCTCAGATTATGCATTGAGTTTAGAAACCCCAAAGTGTTTGGATGTTTTTTTCTTTTGCCACATAGAGACAAAATGCACACCACGTTATTTTTCAGCCACCACATACACCGTGACTCAGTTCATTTCAGTGTAGAAACACAAAACACATAAACTTTAATATCATGACACAGGCAAGAACATAAACACTGTCATAATAAAGTGCACAAGCTCCATGTAATTCATTAATGTATCTTAAAATCAGTAAAAAAAAAAAAAATCAATATATTTAGTATTTTCATACTCAAATGATGTACAAATTAATACATTTTTCTATCAGACATTTTCAGACACAAAGCTCACAGATATAACATTTTATTCCAAAACAAATGCATTTAAATACATCTACTGTATGTTGCATAGAATTACCTCAAAAGAACCAATGGGTCTGTAATGATTTAAAAAAAAAAAAAAAAAAAAAATCAAGGTTGGCACAACAAAATAATTTTCTGTAAAACCAACCCCATTGCCTTTTCTTATTAAGATCTCTTCTTTATTTTTCTTTGCTATAAGACTCGTGACATCATAACTCTATGTTTTTTCTTGTTTCTTCTATTTATTTTGAATTCTAAAAAAATTGCATCAGCCCTGTGAAATGCCTGAATACACTGACAGTAGTTCACTTGTTGTTTTTATTCTGTAGATGTGGAGGCAAAACTTTAGTAGATGAATATACAGTTTGCCCTCTTTACATACATGTTCCTGTGTCCTCCACTGACCAGTATGACTGAGCCTTTGTGGGCCTGAGTGTTATGGTCACAGGCAGTGAGAAAGGCTGGTTCACTGACACAAAACAGCAGAAAACAGTGAGCTTACAGCATATCCATTCACCCATCGGAATCTGATAAATGTTTGACTAATAAGAATATTTTTTCGTCATTATTGAGTTATTTTTGAGATAAAACTCAGATCAAGATGGCTTTACTAATATTCAGAAAACAGAGCTCTCAAAGTGAAGAACAACTTGATATTTTGACACAGCCAGTGTGAATTATATGTCCATTCCAATGGGGTAATTACAAGACAGGCTGCACAGAAAGAATATCTGCATACTCCTAACAACTACAACAGCCTAAAAGTAAAATGTTCACACAACACAGATGTGATAAACTCTTGTCATCCTCACTTGGCTTGCAGCCTGTGCTTTGGGCTGCTGAGAAAATGCTTTCAAGCAGAAAATGCAGTTCATTCAAATGTAATTCCAACCTGGTCTACGACATAGCATATCAGTGAGATAGCAAATGTCAGAGGGAAACTGACCTTTAAAATTAAACTTATCAAAGCCCTGTAGAACATATTGTGGTGCAACTCTGTAATCTGAGGACCCAAGGAGCCATTTCTCATTAACGTCCTCAGGCTCCCATAGGTCCACATTCACATAACAGCTAAAAAGACTGCATAACATAACACTCTAGACACAAATAGCCTACTGGATTGTCAGTGCGCCACCCACAGCTTCTCTAACAGAGATCATATGCTTATATTTTGTTATATATAGTCTAGAGACAGTGACTGTTTAGGAGGACATAGATTTAGATAGACTCTGATATATAAATCTCACACTGTACAATATGGTTCTCTGATTTGATCTATAATCTGCATGTATATTATCTACAACCCTCAGAACTGTACATTTTTTCCCTTCATCCCATCGCAGAAATCACCTTTTTGACTTTCATACGTAAGCTCTATTTTTGTTTTTTATGAGTATCATACAAAGACATTAGGCATTCTTTCATCAGCAAACATTCAAGACCACTGATGACCACATATGTCACAATCATCATTTGGACATTACAACAATGATTCTCACATGAATACACACAATGATAGATTCAGAGATTGATGATTCTGTGATCGTGGTTAAATACACCATTTATTTATTTATTTATTTATTTTGAATCTTCTTAAGGACAAATATGTTAACCCAGTGACACAGAACCAAAACAAATCTGTTTCAGTGTGGATTGTGAAATTGGAATTATGGTCAGAAAGACATCACCACTTTCAAAGCCATATTCCTGTAGAATCTGCGTTGGCATGTTTGCATATTACAAAACAAAGTCCACAGCCAGTAGAGGCAAAACATGGGAAGAGATGAACATGTGCTGGCAGTGTCAGACTGATCAGATATGGTATTAGCACATAATTCACTCATTTTTATAATTTTGAAGCTGAGAAAATAAGTTAAACATATCTCCAGTTTTTTGTTTCCAATGTTCCTGTTCTCCTTATAATCTTTTTTTGTCTAATTGGATCTCTAAATAAGTACAGTGTAGCGTCACCTATTGTTGAACCCTGGTGACCCCATCTGTTTGGGTGTAGTACTCATGGGATGGTCTGGGTGGTGCTGACCAGCAGTTTGTGCCAGCTGACCACTCTCTTCCTCATGTCCACCTTGTCCAGCCAAATGTAAGCTTCCCCTATCAGGGTCTTCTTCATGAACTTCCCTCCATTGGACACCAGGAAAAGCTGGAAATACACAGACAGAGAAACCGTCCACTTAGTCCAGTTGTCAGTCCATGGACACATTTCATGGACACATTCATGTACACATTCCATTTTTCAAAGCATGATATCCAGCCTGAGGAGTAGAAAAAACCCTTGCTTTCATCATGATAAAGTCTGATCTAACACCTTAGATGTGTTTATCCATAAATGAAATACATAAATGAAATAAATGAATTAAGCTTTTAATCCTTGATTGGAAAGGGAAACAATCTTATCTTTCTTACCTTTAATTTACTGTAACATCAAATAAAATGTTTGTATATGATTAGTAGTATTTACATTTGTTTCCCTTCTGGCAAATCCCCAAAAAGGAGTGAGTGAGCATGAGATTCTTTGATTCACAAATACTGATTAAACAATAAACTGTTTAAATTGTATGTGAAGGCAGCGTTAGCATTACAGTAATACAACTACTGAGATACCATGTTAAGCTTTATTTGCAAGATTTGACAATGGCCATTTGCTAACTATTCATGAATGAACTCAAGTACTACTAGCTAACACTACTTAGATGACAGACAGACAGACAGACAGACAGACAGACAGACAGATAGATAGATAGATAGATAGATAGATAGATAGATAGATAGATAGATAGACAGTTAGTAAAACTAAGGTACAACCCACAAGTGTTTAACACTTCCATACTTTTTGCCACTGTAGCATGAGAGCAGCATGACTCCAGTTTTGCTTTCTTTTTTTTTCTTTCTTTTTTTTTTTTTTTTAANTTTTTTTTTTTTTTTTTAAACTACAACTGAAGAAATACAGAGTTTGAGGAAATTCTATAATGCGTTATTTTAATTCTTTTTGGACATTTTGGAGATGTAAGATTAGTGACTTTAGTGACTTTAAAAAAAGAGTAAAGAAACACAATCAATTTAAGTTTTGTCAAAACTGGAGCAGTAAATATAGAGACATCATGACTGCTGGACAGAACCAGATCCATGCCAAGAATACTGTACATCTCTCTTTTTTCTTATCTGAGCAACTGTCATGCCTGTATGGAGTGTCCGGTTGGGTTGAGGGGGAATCGGAAGGTCTCGTTAAAAGAGGGCTCCCTGTCATGTCGACACACCCTGGTCTTCTTCTTGATGATCCTCTTTTGAGTGGCCACATTCACCACATACAGCTTCACATACAGGTCTAAAGACAAAAGAGATAAATAATGGATGTGGAATACTGAAAATGTAAGTTTTTAAAGGACAGTACCAGTACACAAGCATACACTTGTACCCATGCATGTGTACAAATACACATTTCCAGACCTGGCAGGTGGTCTGGGCTTTTGAATTTGTAGGTGATGTTTCTACACTGGAGAATCTCCAGGACCAGCTGGTCTCCTTCTGTCTTCACCTCCTTCTTCAGAGCCACCTTGATCTCCCCCATTACTTGTGTCTTGCCACCTAAAATAAGAAGAAATGAAAGAAAACGGTCTGTATATAATGATTTCTTAGGCTACATTTAGGATTGTTTATATTTATGTAGTTGGGCATCATTACAAAACTAATGACACTGTACTCCAAGTTACACAAAAGCTGATTAAATATTTAACGATTATGCATCAGCAAACATAGGCTCACATGGAAATGAAACCAGGTCAGGGACATCTCTCTGTGGTTTTACATGGGTGTCATCACCAGCCTGTTATGTATTGCTGTTGATATTTACACTTAATGGTTTTACTAAGGCAAGCTGAGTTCAATGCATTAAATGAGTCGCTAGGCACCATGAAAATGACCCCCTGACCTTCATCTGTGTAAAAGCTACCAGGCTACAACCAAAGATGACCTAGGGCTCTTTGTTACAAACTGAAACTGGAGATGAGAAAGAGGCATTAAGACACCAGAGATACATGAAATGTAGAGGCAGTTATGACAGGACAGTAGGATAGTGTGACATCCATTTGTCTCCCGCTATCCAAACCTGCTTTGAATCATTGTGGAGTTATATTGTTCATGACAATAAGCATTTAATTCATCATTTGTCTCCACAATTGAATAGACTGATCATGACAACATGGTTTAGAGGTGCTTAAATAAGTGGTTGCTAACCCCCCCCCCCAAAAAAAAAAAAAAAAAAANATTTTTTTTTTTTTTTTTTCCTAGCCTCCTAGTCACAGCAGTCATTCCAGAACTTGCCTTCATTTTCTGGGGGCCCCAGCTGGTTCTTATCGGTACCATTAGAAATTGTCTTTCCACTGTGAAAAAATAAATATATGAATACTGCTTTATACTCACATGAAAACACACAGTGATACATATTAGGGCATATGGATCTGTAATAAGCATCATTGTCATCCTTAACATTTCACTTGATACATACTGTAGTTGAAATGAATCATGAATGCCCTTACATGCGTGGCACTTGAAAAATGGCACTGTCCACTCCAGTGTCAGCCCCATCATCCCCATCCAGACCCCCACAGGTGTCTCCCACAAGGCTTGGAGCAGACAACACCACTGACCCTGAGACATCACCCAGTCTGTGTCCTGGTCCTGTGAGTAATCAGAGTGAAAGGAAAATGTGAGGAATGCATTAAAAGAGTATAGAAGTTTATTACAAGGATAAATGGCTTAGACTTGCTATGCAAAGGATATATTGTAGATTAAAGACGTGGATTTTTTTTTTTAAATTCAGTATGAAGCTGTGCATATCTATAGAGGCTATGGCATTATTTAGCAGTTTGTAAAGTCTGCTATGATGGATGCCATTTGGACACAGCATCAAATCAGATCATCTTCACTGGCGCAAATTTTTCTACACATGCATGCATGTCTAACAAATACGTTGAAACACTTCACACCCTTAACTATACTATTAGTTCAGGGTTTATGTATGTGAAGTGTTTCTGTCTAGTCTAAGGATGGATACCTGCTTTGCCTGCATGGTCACAGTGGCCACTGGTTATAATTGCTTTAAAATGATGGTATAGATTCTATTTGAAACAAAAACAATCTGTGACTTAAAGACAATAGTAGGAACCCCAGCAACAAAATCAGAATTATTATAATAACAAAAATAAACCCAGACGCTCATGTTTTTAAAGACTGAAATACTTGAAACATATTATTGTGAAATATGTTGAAGTGTAATTGTAAAACATATTGTATTTGTATTTTATTTTCATTTTATTTAATTATGGTAAGTAATATAGCATTCATATTATTTATCGATACATTTATCCTATGGTGTCTCACCTTCCCTTGACAGTTCTTTTCCACTCAAGCTTAGCTGACCGCTTTACTCTCATTGGTCGGTGAGTGCAGAATGAGCCTCCTGTTGCCTTTGAACCTCTTGGTTTGTCTGTATTTCCTGGTTTCCCAGTCTCACGTTTGTTCCCCTTTGTTTTAGGGTGTGGAAATGGGGTAGGCTTGGGTAGGGAGGGAAGTCTGTGTGCCTCACCTTCTGTGTGTGTGTTTCATGACATTTCTAAGGGTTCATATAGCTCGCATGCGCACGCATACACACACACACAGACTACAGCATCACAGCAATGAGTCCTAAGTGGCCAGGGAATGTTAGCCAGGGAAGCTGCATGCTTCAATAGCTTGGACATTGGGCTAGCCTATCTCAGTAAGGGATAACAGTATAAAATTCTTCATCTCGCACACTCAAAAAGAAGCCTCAAACATGAATAGATATTGTTTAAATTATGTTAATATAGTACATGAGTTTATATGAGGGGTTACCATCCCAGCTTAGTTTCTATACTGGAATTGGAGATGTCCACACTGGGGTTCTATAGAAACCATAAGCTTGGGATTGGCACATGCACTGTCCACATAGAAACAAAACAGGACTGGGACTCTGATATACTATTTTAGAGCTAATACAATATTGTATTTATTCCATAATTCTGCTATAGCGAAAAAAAATCATCTGCTCTTCTGTTGTGACAACAACTTAGTCTATGAAGTCTAAATCCTACCTATGATTAAAGAGACAGAAAAGCAATGCAAAACAGAAATCATATTTGACTATTTAGTATAGCATAATGTTATTCTATATATTTAAACAGTTTCTGATTCGTAGAATGAATAATATTATTTTAAAGATTAGGTTTTGATATAATGCTGTACTATGCTTCAGTTATAACTTAATGATCTGTCTTGGATTTTGTTTAGAATCACTTTTAGGAAGATACGTCTAAGCCGGTGAAAGTAAAAATTAAGCTATATTATTTTTCCAAAGTAATTTGTGCTCTGAGACAACACTCAGACAAGGAGAGCAGAAAGGAAAACTGTTAAGGAGTGAATGTACAGCAGTTCAAGGTTTCATCGAACAAGTTTCAACAAAACTTGCATGCACAGGCAAAAGGAAGCATGTCACAGGAAGTAGATCATGGGTAGGGGCGGGTTTTACTTGGTTGCAGGCGGGACTGTTGCACGGCAGCTTCTGCAGCAGCAATGGCTATCCCAGCATCCTCAAGGTGTGTCTGGGTGACGCTGCTCTTGCTTTGGCTTCGGGAGGGGCCATGGGAGCGCAGTTGGCCATCAGAGGAAGACTTAGAGCTGCCTGGGCTGCTATGTGACTTTTCCAAAGGCATCATCATGTCTAGAGGAAGAGGAAAAAGAGGGATATGAGTGGATAGGGGACAAGAGGAGGAATGGGGGAGGGAAAATGATCCACACTCTATGGAAGTTATTGGCATTTGCTGCTGCATATGGGTCCCAATCATGGAATGTAATTAGAGCTGTTGAGAAATCAGTAGCGTTTTTGTTTCTATGACAACAGACTCTGTCTCTATGACAACTGAGTGATCATATTTTAAATTATAAATTCTCTCACTAAAGCAAAGCCTTTTAGGCATCATTATACAAGTCATAATTTAAAAAAAAAAGATATCAAGTATGTTATATAGCCATATTGAATACAATAAATCATGTATATAATGGAAATCAATGCTGTGTGCAGTCAATGAGTTCAAAGCTATGTAGGCAGGGAGTATCTTACCTTTGGCTGGATCAGGAAAGATTCCATGGCTTCTGCTCTTGATAACAGAGTTTTTAGGTGAATCATGACTTCCATCTCCCTGTCCCTGCATTTGACCATGTCCCATACCAGGCCCTGACATGTGGCTCTGACCTTGGCCATGTCCTTGGCCCTGACCTGATCCAGACCCTGGAGGGCCTTGAGCAGTTTGGTGGGCTCTGCTCTGTTCAATGCTCTCACTCTGCTCTTTAAGGGGCAGCCAGCGAGGCATGTTGTCCAGCTGGGTAGTGTTTGACAAGTCAATCAACACCTGAAACATACAAAGTGAAAAAAAACAGACACAAGACTTCAGCAACAATAGGTACAGCAAACCCTTAAAATTGTGGCAATATAAGCTATTTATCTTGGAAGTGCACAAGATAAATAGCATCTTGCACTATGTAGATTTACAAGCTTTTTTTTTTTTTTTTTTTTTTTTTTTGAGGAAAGGCTGGCCCATGGAAAAATTACTGATGCAGGAAGCATTTATGTGGGGTAAATATTAAATGTGAAATATGTGATTCAGATTTCAAAAGCACTCACTTCTCCCAGGAAGTCATTGGACGAGGATCTGTCATAGTCCCATACTGTCACTTCCAGTGTCTTTTTCTTTAACTGCATGGAAAGAGTATAAAAGAGGATAGAGGGACAGAAATTATGTTGAGGATTCCTGTGTGTTTATGTAGAGAGAAAAATTCTTCTTTCTGTGCATGTCACTTAATGCAACGTTATCACATTAAGCTTGGTCTGATCCAATGTATGTATGTGTGCATGAAGTGTGTGTATTTGTCAGTGTGTGTATGAAAGATGGAACTGATCTTGGGGGTGTGGATGAGCGATTGAACAATCAGCGGCATTTAAAAAGCCATCAGAGAGAAATGATTAACATAGGCAGTCCCAGAGGAGTCAAGGACTCCACTCCCTCTATTTTCTGACCACTAAAGCTACTGCATCTGCATTCTTCATTCCTCAGAGGTGTAATTACTGCCTGGGTGGTACAAGCGGGCTGTGTGTGGATGTCTCTTTCACACACAACACACACTCCTAAGAATACAGACAGATTACAGATTCCCAATCACAACATACTCACAGCGGCCCACAGCACATACTTTACAAACACAACAGAGTGAAGGCTGGTGAGTGTGTGTATGTTGATGCAGTTTCACACTGTACCTGCTCGATGTGAATGTTCTTGTAGATGACAGTCTGGTTCCATTCTGGGTTTATAGTTTTCTGGGCATATTTGGTCCTTCTCTTGTTATCAGCACTGCAGTTATGATAGTGAGAATGGTTGCTTATCAGTAATAAATCAACATCTCTTTCCTGCCTGACCCCACGGCAGTCACCAATTTGTGAAATACTCAATAAATGTGGAATGAATGCTTGCAAAAATGATAAATCTTCTTTTGTGCAGACATCAGGAAAAAAATGTAATTTTAAACTGATTAAAAATTTATTTTTATTGCCTGTTTTGGCTAAAATTGCTTTATAAAACCACAACATATTTCAGATAGAAGTGGAAAGGCAAAAGTGAGAGGCGTGGAGTTAAAAAAAAAAAAAAAAAAAANAAAAAAAAAAAAAAAAAAACAGTGATAAAAGTGTTGTTATTAACATGAAATGGAACAGATAATTGGACAGACAACAAAGGTCACAACAACAGGATGAAAAACCATTTTGGAGATATAATTCATAGAATTAAAAACAAAACACCAACTAAAAGCAAAGATCAGCACCACACTACCTTGCATTCTGGACAACCATGACTTGGCTGAGGCAGTCCAGAAGAGGGAGAGGAGGGCAGATATCACAAATAAGAAAAGCAAAAACACAAAAAAACAGTCAGAGAACCCCAGAGAGCTCAAAAGAAAGGCAGTAAAAGGATAGAGAGATGAGGTAAGCAGTATTTTCTGCGGGGTGTATCACTGTTGTGTGCGCCTAAGTACTGTATCCGAAAAGCAAAGAAGACCAGAAATCTTCACTCTGAACATGAGGTCTCATGGGTGAATGAATAATTAACTATTCCAAACTAATGCTGATATGCTGTGGCTGGGCACCCTGTGCTGTCATCATTTAAATACATAAAGAAAACAGCAGAAGAGCCAATTTATAGTGCTACTGGATAGTGGAGCATGTAGGAAGAAAGAATTTATAATGTCATAAACAGGTCTTATGTGGTCATTATCTAAGCAGAGATACTGTTACAACAGAGATAACGGCTGTATCGATCCTGTCTCTTGCCATTCACAGGCTCTTGAGAAGGGTGTAGTGCAGATATGGATTAGAGGAAGAAGCCTAATAGATGATATCGATAGACGATTCTAAAATAATGAGTCACCAGAGCTACAGTTCAGTTCTCCAGCAAAGAGCTTGTGAATATAACAATAAGCATGTTTGCATGCTCATAAGCTTTGTGTTCTGAGGCAATATAATATAAGAATATGGCAAAATACCCAGTTCAGTTTTCACAGCACTGCACAGTAATTCCATACAACACCATAAACAGAAAGAAAGTTGGGTGGGGGCGTGGGGGTAGGGGGGCTAACAAGACAGACACATAAACAGAAGGGCAGACAGAGACCAGACACCAGTGAACGTTCAAATACACTCAGAGCTCACCCTCTCCCGGGTAAAAGATAGACCTTGACAAAAGGGTCAGAGTAGCTGTCGTTGTCTCTTGGGGCCAGGTTTCTAGCCTGCAGGACATGGACAATCAGGTTCCCTAGGTTCCTGTCATAGTTAATCTGGAGCTGAGAGAGAAGCAGGGTGAAGTGGAGGTTGTGTTAGACAGAGAGATCTACTGGACTGAATCTGAAGAAAAAAAAAAAACTGCAGCAAAGAGTGCGTGTTTAATACCTGAATTTCTCCAGTGATGGGATGAGGTTGTGTCTTCAACACTTCTGTTGACTATTTTAAAAAAAGAAAAAGAAAAACAAGAAGCATTGAACGTGATGGTTATGAACTGTTTGTATCATGATAATTTAAATAGACACAGACAACTCTGAATGACCTGGCCTGACTACAAAGAAGTTCATAATACAGTCATTACCCTGAGATTAAATTGCAGTAAATAGTACTTTGAGTTTGCTCCTGATATACAGGATATATTGTCAGCTAAGAGATGAATGGGTTGTCCTTGTGAAGAAGAATATGAGCAAAGATATCTCATTGGATCTATGAGACTCAGGAGAGGTTTTACTATCTGAGTGGAGTAATTGACTGGAAAAGTCCTCAAGTAAAGTTTGAGAAGGTTAATCTATTTTTTGACATTATTTCCAAAGTACAAATTCGTATTTTATATTAGGCATTTATATTTTTTCTTTTTCTTTACGCTATCTATCCCCTTTCTTCGATACATGAAAAGCTTCTCATATGTATCAATGAAACACTCACACAACAAACCCATAGGCTAATTCAGTGTATCACACTGTTGTCATGTTTCATTATAATTGGCCTGTCATATTATTTTGATGAATATTATGACGTACCATTTGACCTTGACCTTCCTCTGCAGCATTGTGTGACTTAATACTAGTGGGACCACAGCAGCCAAATGTTTTAGAATCATTGACACCACAGAGGTTCCATACCCTGTTCATCGAGAATAAGGTCTTACATTTCAAGCTCTGACATATCAGCTAACTGTGCACTACTCATATTCCATTTGAATTGCAGAGTACTGTATATTTTACAGACAAACAAATTAAGTACCAGCACATAGCATGCTAATAATGTAAACTCACTACCTTGACATGTCGCTGTTTCTTGTTTATGGCCGGGGATGCAGGCTGGCCAGGGCTTGGCACGCCACTGGAGGCAGCTGATCCAGTACCTGAGTGGAGGAGAGCAGATCGCTCTAGTGCAGACAGGACTCCCAACCCCCCAGACCCAACCCCAGCCATACCAGGGGCCTGCTGTTGGGATACTTTTTGTAACTCTGCAGCCAACTGCTTAGGATCCACACCAGGGGAACGTTGCCCACCTATGCAAACAAATGTGTACAATAATGTACATCAAACTTACATATAAATAAATATATGCATGTAGACACAGAATGGTGTATAATCATTCAAAATCCTCATACATACCAGTCTTCAGCTGGACATGGTGCTCCAGGGCTTGTGGGTGCTCAGGGTCAGACAGCATGTTAAGGTCACTGTTTAGATCCAAGTAGAACATTGAAATGGTATATCAACCAGTGTATCTTATTAAATCAGGATCCTAGACTTATAAACATATTTGTCAGATAAAGGATTGTGAAATAAGTACAAGGCAAAGGAGGAGAGAAGGTGTCCATTCGTGCAGAGTGGGACTGGACATATTGGTACTAAGTATGTAGGAGGTGGAGTGATATAGAGGGATGAATGCTGACAGCTGTAACTCACAGTCTCACACAGATTTCCGCCTCGCCACATGGCTGGCCCACGATGCACTGCACTTCTTCATAAGTCTTTCCTGTCAGAGGGACTCCATTCCATTCCAACACCTGCATTCCTGTGGTGAGATAAGGGCAAGAAGGCAGGCAGACAGACAAAAGGGAGTTATTAATTCCCAGACAATCTGTCCTAGCTTGTGGCTTTTATCCCTTCTCTACTGTACATATCAAACACGATTACATTTGGATAGCGCATCCTACTGTACATGCTGTCACAGCAGAAGTGATGTTTCAGTTTGTAGTGCTAACAAAAAATAACCTTGATTTTGAATTTTGTCTATGTAGATATTGCACTATTGAAGCATTACACAGACAGAAAGCAACCATTAAACTAGAGGGACTGGAAATTTTCAAATCTGTTTTCAGTCATACAGGAGTGGAATATCAGAAGAAAACCATTAGAGAAAGTAGCAAATCTAATCTATTATTATTATTAATAAGTATTTATTAATAACACATTATATGTATATATATGTGTGTGTGTGTGTGTGTATAATTAATGTTTGAATATTAATAATATAATATACAAAATACCAAGTGCACAGCAAACTAACATCCCAAGGCCGGAAGCTTGAAGCCTCACTTACACAAATGAAACCTGGTCTTCAGATTAGATTTTTGCTTACGAAGCAACACACCAGCTGCTGTGACAGCGAAAGCATGACTTAATATCTCCATCTTGTTCTGAAAGTGCCAGTATGCATTTAGATTATTCCTTCTGCTCTCTCTATATAAATTCATCCTTCTCTCACTCTCTTTCTGAACCTGAATGCATGTTCTCTTGCTTTTCATTTTCTGTGAATACACATTACATTTTTATAGTTATAATTCATCATACAGTATAAAGCAAGAAGTGCCCTCCTGACTGCAATTCTTATGTCTTTATTACAACTTATCTGTGCTGTTACACTGTATAAAAAAAGCATTAAAAAAAGATAAATAAAATACAGAAATATCACACCAAGAGAACATATGGTTGCCTTCCTTCTGTGATGGTGAAGTTCATGCCAGTCCCTGTTACCAATAAAGCAGAAGTCTGAAGTTGGACTCATTTTATCCACACAAATATCTTCAAACTGAATTAAGCATGAATATCCAGACTTTTCTCTGCCTAAAATCTGTCAAATATATCCTCATTCATTTGAAAATTCCCATGACTTCTCATGAAAGTATACATATTGAGTAGGGGTTCTTGAAGGTTTAAAACATATTACTGTATGTGAGTGTGTGCCTTTTGTAAAATGATGCTAAATACAGCCTAATGACCATGCAGCTCAGTCTCCAGAGGGTTGGAGTGTGTTGACAGGCTTATTTTCAGTGTTTGGTTGGGATGTGTCTGGGAATGAGACATGATACATCTGGAATTCAGTGATTCAGTGATTTAAGTTAGGCACAAAGCCTAACTTAAATAGCCTGAAATTACTACAACTACACAGCATTAAATTAATTACAGTCTAAGTATTTGTGCTAACACTATTAATCTCTCAGTTGTTCAAAAGGGCATTTAAAGTTATGTATCTCAACAAACAAAATCAATACAAGACACACATAACATGATTTTAACAGTGAATTGTCCTCTAATTGAAAAATGAGGATGTGTATCGTAAAGATAGCTAGGTATTTTCCATTCCAGAAAGAGAGGATGGTAGTAATAATAATAATGATAATAATAATAATAATAATAATAATAATAATAATAATAATAATAATGAAAATATTACAAGTCCACAGGGCAGCAGATGAACACAGACTTGCACCACTTTCTTTCTCATCCTCATCTTACCCTCTACAACTTTTCCAGTTTGTTCTGCCGTACCACCAGGGATAAGCTTAGCGATGTAGGCTCCAATCTCTCCTCGAGTCCCTGGAATCTCTTTCCCACCTACCACACGGATCCCAAGACCATTTCCTGAGGGAACAAGAAGCATATGAATCCTCATTCAGCAAAATAAAAATAAAACATTCCTTTTGCATAAGCCCAGTTGCCTATTCTGCAGTATATGTACCTGACACACTGGTGTCCTTCAGGTCTCTTTGAAGGTTGATGCGAGTGTGAGGGAAGGCATAAGGGACCAATTTCATCTGAGAAAAATTTTAAAGAATTACAGCATGAAGAAAAGGGGTATTATGAAGTATTGAACTACTATTTCTTGTCAGAGTATCAACATTTTAGTGAGGAAAAAATGCATTAACATTTTTTGAATGTTTTCATTTGGTTCTCACCTGTCTCCTATCAGATATGTTTCCACTCTGTGGTCTCCCTTCTCTTGGCTTGTCAAACCAGTCTGTGTCCTCTCTCCGAAGGTGATAGGCTATATAAAGAGAGCTAGTGGTTAAAAACTTTGTACACACAAGCACACAGTTTCCTTGCTTGGGCAGATATCAATCTGGCCAACAAGCTTTGGAAATACAGCTTCTAATATGCACCAAAAAGTATGTCACACATCCATCCCCTGTTCGATGCAGGAAGATCTCTGATCTGTCCTGACTGGATAGGTGAAAGCAAAGCATAAACTCTGTTCCATCCTATCCATACCAACCGTGGCATCAAATGATCACTGCAAGCACTGAATGAAGGATGAATGCATTGTAATTATTTTGGCATGCTATTGATATCATGCAGTGCTCCCTGTCTGAGTGTGAGGGCTTTTTTGTGTTCACCTTGTCACAGCTGCCATATAGGAAATGTTGTTGGAAGAAGCTCTCTGATATTATGTCATATAGCATTTGATAATTTCAGGTGAAGAGATATGAAGGGATAGAGATGTATCCAAAAAGAGATATCTCAACAGTATTGAAGTCATTAGCTTTAACTTTAGGTTGTGCCAGTTACTTTAGATTTAATGATACCTATTGTATACCATTGTGGTGGGAATTATGTGCACTGTGCTATTTAAATCCTCCCACAGCTCATCATGTGCTATACATCAAATACCTTTCAGAATTACATCCAACATCTGAAAGTTATTTGACGTTATGGGCCACAGTTTTTCCATCATGATTTTAAAGCTTACCACACTTTCTAACATTAAATTTCCTAAAGTTTGACAATTTAGAGTGTGGAGGGAAATGATCTGTACTAGCAATGTGAGTCATCACACTGTTGTGCAATGCTAAGATCATCACTAATAGAATATGCTCAGTTTTGCTAATGCTAAGTGTCTCTTTATATTATCAGAATGATCTAATTGCATTGGGGAGATGCATCTGTTGTGATGCAGAGATGACTTGTGGGCCAATTAAGCTGAAAATAAATGTAGCCCATTAATCTCACATCCACACACCTTGAATTTAATAATACTCATCAAGTGTTTGAATCAACCTTTAGAGTTCCAAACAAACTTGAAATAATGTCTCAATATATATCCTTTGTGTAACAGTTTAGATGTAAGATTTTTGTGCGTGATCACAAAATATGCATGTGATATCCTAAATTTTTTACAGTAGTGCATGATATGAATATTGCAAATGGGTCTGATGTCTTACAGAACCACTGTGAGGTGCAGTCACTCCAGAATGATGTACTACTGGACTCACTACAGTGTATGGCACATACAAAAAAAATCTGGTACCATCAAAATGGCATTCATTCAGAAATGGATCTGATGTGTTGGCTACTAGAGACCTGCTACATGATATGCATTATGTACCACTGAGATGTGGGGCATTCAAGAATGAGTCTGGTATGCTTACAAAACCAACCAGAGAAGTGGATCATTCAAAACCATGATGTACGGCATGGAGGCATACAGTCTCTATGTAACTACATGGAAGCTGAGATGCTGTCTCACCTTCTATATTCCAGTTGGGGCCTCCAGCTGGGATACAAAGTTATATAATTTTTCAGAAACGTATTCAACATATGTTCATTTAACACACTAAAGGAACTATGCCAAATTTAAATTGGTATTGTGGATGTACAGTACTTAAGCATATGCAATGAAACAGAGGTAAATGTAAGATGCATGCTCAGTGGCTAGGGATTACAAGTCAAGTCTGACATTACTAGTCTGTCAGACATTATATTTTAAAGAGAAAAAATGAAATACATACAAAAATAAAATATTAGTTAAGCTGTTAATGTAAAGTTGTAGAAGTACTACAAGAGTAAAAGTGTTTTAAACTAGTGAGATACTCTACCGTGTCTGATACTTTCATGAAAGATTCTGGCATCATCTCTGTTCAAAGCCAGCATGGACACACTTAGTGCTGTAATCAAGATGGCAGATGGACATTTTTATATTTGGTCAGGATAAAAATCATTTTCTTGTCTTACATACAAATTTGGATTTTGTCTGGAGATAAATATAATTACATCAATGTAGGTCTAGAGTTCTATAACCTGAATCTAAGGGAACACTACCAATCCCAAGGATTAGTACAAGGAGATGGAGATAGTACATGTCTATATTTGCTGTCAGTCACATGGGACAAGGACATCTCACGTGGCATGAGACATCCATAGCAACAACCATCAAGCAGAAAACATTCACTTTATTGAGATGGAAATGGAAAACATATGTACTGCATAACATGCATGGATGCAAACTCAGATACAGGTAGAAAAAATCAAAGATATTCAGAAACAGACATACAGAAAACATAAAACATAAACACAATTGGATTCTAAATGTAAATTTAAATAGTACATACATATCTACACAAGAAACCACAAGAAAAAGTCAAAAATTGAGAAAGATGCAAATAACACAAACTAAATGTCTTTTACTGCATCTGTAGAAGACTAAAATATACCCAGATACCATGATTCAGCAGTATTCCCTTAAAAATTACTGCAGCAAGTGAGAAGTTCTCCAAAATAGCCACAAGAGTGCCTTAGAAAAGTAAATATACATACAAGAGACAGTAAGAGACAAAGGACACAATTTTGCCTTGACATACCTTGTAATGCCATCATCAAGCGAAGTCCTTTACTACAGCTAATACAGCACAGCATCATAAATCGTCATTCTAATTAACATTAACTATGCACAAAATTTAAAACATTCATATTATAAAGTGATTTCTATATTATGTTCTGAGGCACTTAATACGTGACAAGATTATAAAATGTTACATTGTGCTTTTTTCCTAAACAAACACGCATTGCTTATTTTTACTCACAACTTGGATAATTTACATGCTCTACAACCAATATATTAAGCACACCATGAAGCAAAAATATATGCTTCAGTCAGATGGTATACTTCACTCTAGTAAGCCCTGAAGACATAACGATACTCTACCATTCACACTAAGCTTATGAATAGCCACTGATGACTTTTCCAAACAGCCTGTCATTATGTGTTGCAACTTCTTCTCTTACAATATATAGTTATGCTAGGAAGGATTTGGCTTTCTTGTGCATAAAAGTGCCATGTCTACCATGCATTTCATAGTTTGTCTACCATGCATTTGACGGTTTGTGCCAAATATCGATAAAGCATATAATGCTCAATTAACATGCAGATTTTCACTGGCTGTCACTTGGACTATAACTAAAAACAAGGCAGCAATAATGTGGAAAATGTATAAATAAATAAAAGACTGCAGATATTTTCACTACGATTCTATTACTGACTACATTTTTGAGGATGCTATTTTAACTGCAAGAAAGATTGCAAAATAAACAAAGCATGCAAATGAAATCATAGAAAGAATATGGATACAACTGATTAGTGTCATACATAAACTCAGGCCAAGAGTATTATGTATAAGACAGTGAAAAGCAACTAAACAGCATGCAAACATCAATTATGGCATTTACAGTGAAGGAGGGAAATCTAGTAACCAACAACAATTATCTGGAGCACTGATGATTGAAAAAAGAAACAGTTAACACACAAAGTCAGTAAAAACACTCAACATTAGCATGCATAACAAGCAGGTCCAGATAGCTGAGTTGCTGCAACAGCCTCAGGTTCCATTTACCTTCGCTGTCAGACATGGCGCCTTGCAAGTCATCCATGATGAATGCAATGTCTCGATCATAACCACGCGTCCGTGATTCCTCCCTCATATGCTGTTGGACCTCAGGTAGGGAATGGCTAGACCCAAACTGGTCCCTGGAATCAGCAGAGATGGGAGGGAGAGGCCCAGCTGAGGCTCTAGCCATGCCCATAGGCTGCCCGACTGGACTCAAAGGACTTTCCTCCTCTGAATTCTGAGCCACAATGGGGATACGGCCCCGGCTTTGGCTAATAGGTAAACTGGTTGGCTTTGCTCTGGCCATGCCAGAGGCAAAAGCAGCATCCAAGACCTCTCCCTCTGTTTTAAGTCTTAGTGAGGAGCTGGAAAGGTCCCGTTTGATAGAAAGATCCAGGCCATAGACAGAAGAAGGGCGGGAAGAGGGGCGAGATGAGGGCCGAGAGCGGGTGCCACTTGGATAGGTGCCATCATCCTGGACAGAGGCCCTGAGAGTGGATCCTAGACCAAGGGACTGCCCAAGATTAAGAGAATCAGCTAGGCTGGCTCCCAGGGAGGAGCCCAAATATTTTTGCTGTTCAGATAAGTTCTTTCTCAGGCCAAATGTAATCTCATCCTGAAGCAATCTGGCCCTTGCAGCCAGATTAGTCACAGAGGAGGCACCAGATCCCATGTAACTACCAAAGTCAGGCTCCAAATCCCTGCTCTCCTGAATTGGGGAGAATTTAGTGATTGCCTTAGGATCTATTAGGGCCTTTTTGTTCTTCACCTGTTTCTGATAAAGCACAGCTGCAGGGAGTTGCTTTGCAGCCTGCTTTTCAAGGGTGAGCCTGCCAATGCTATATTTCTCACCTTTGGGGAAATGGCGAAAGCTGGTGTCACTGGGGAGATACTGGGGCAGACCCAGGCCTGTAAGGTGTTCTAACCCCTCATTTCCTCGCCTAAACTCTTGCTTGATCTGCTGCTTCAGCAGTTTCAGCTCATACGGTTCCTCCATAGTGTCATCTTCTCCTTTACCATAACCCTGAAGCCGAGATGAGCCCAAAAAGTCTGCCACCTAGAAGGGAAAAACAATTTGCCATAAATTAATGACTATTTTTAAAATAACAATCAATATAAACAACACTCTAAACAAGTCTAATATAACTCCCATAATTTTGTGCATGATAACTTGCAATTCAACAATAATTGAAAGATGACATGGACAAGGATGTGGCCACTCTGATCTCTGCTGTGTGTATGAGTGTTTTTTTTTTTGTTTTTGTTTTTTTTAAATGAGTTTCTCTTTGTCCAATGAGCCATCTGTCTGCAACAGTGTCCATTTTAATGAATAAAATGTGTGGAGAGGTTTAACATTTTGGAATAAGTTATAATGTTTCAGAGTTATCAATCATAGAACATTGTTTTGTCTCTTTGCCACCCATTTTGCTGCATTATGACTAAGCTATCAAAGAATTATGTCAGAGGAATTAAAAAGAAAAGACAAAATGCAACATTAACAAGTGTTCAAATTTCAGTGTGGTCAGTGCCATATAAGTGAGGCTGTACCCTAAAAAGCAGCAAGATGTATTTACCTCTGCTGTGCGCCTGACATCTGCAGCCCTGAGTAGTCTATCTGCTTTGGACAACTCCTTATCAGGCAAATTGAATCCAGAACCAAGGCCTGTGGTGCCCAGCCCTGTGGAGCCCTTGGTGAGTTCCCCTATGTCTTCTATTAGCACATAGTTCCTAGCATTATGGTGGTCAATATCAGCATAGAAGGACTCGGCAGAGATGCTAGACATAGGACTAGAGGCCATGCTCCTTTCTTCTAGCCCTAACCTCAAGTCCAGGTTGCCATACTTTCCAGCGAGGTGGGCCACCCCATATCCACTCTCTGTGGAGGTTGGCACAATAAGCAGAGGCTGGTTGCGTATGACTTCATAATTAGTGGTGATCTTCGGCTCCAGGTCAGAGAGAGTGGTCTGTCGCTGTTTGCCCTGTTGCAAGAGCACAGCATGTTGGAAGCTGCTTGGCTGAGCCTGAGAAAGGGAAAGGGTTGGAACATTTTGATAAGGCGATACCTGTTGATGGTAGAGGGATTGCTGCTGATACAGGTTCTGTTGGGTGAAGTGGCTGGTGGTTTGTGTCTGGGGAACATATTGAGCATAGTGAGAGAAGGGACTAGTCAGTGTATTATACTGGGAATCAGCTTCAGTCTGTGGGGGGATGAATTGGTCAAACTCAGACTGGGGAGCCGTCCTTGGTCTCTCCAGTTCATCATCTCTGTCCTCCCTGATGTTGCTGACCTCACTGTCTGACATGTAGTCTCTTTCCTCAGCCACTCCCTGGAGATATGCTCTTTCTCTCTTCTCTCGCTCCTTCAGCAATACTTCCTTACGACGGTTGATACCCATCTCCAAGTAGCTACAATAATGACAAAAAGGATGCAAATAATTTTTCTGATTAAACATTTAAAAAATTCAGAGTCACGCAATGTTCTAGCTTCTCACACACTTGTACCTTTTTACCATGTGTGAGTGTTGAGAGGTCTCACTGAGTGATGTCAAGGCAGCCTTTTAGCCCATAAGCTATCAAAGTGGAGAGGTGAGAGTGGCATCATGCAGATGAATTAGGAATAATCATGGTTTGAAGGGAAGAATTCAAAAGTATTGGTTTTAATTCATTTACAATATGTGTAATGTATTCATTTAACCATAGAATTACTTGTTAATGAATCAATGGCAAGGGATCTGAATAAAAACTTAAGCTGTTTCCTCAATAATTTATATCTTAAATCTGAAGGACCTCACCGAAGCTTGGCATCAATTTCCTTTTCCTCTTCATCTAGCTCAGCCTGTTTCTTGCGGAGCTTGGAGGATTCTCTCTCCACCAGATCAAGTTCTTTGTCAATATCCTGCAGGATCTTTGCTCGGGCTATTGTTGTACTGCGGGCAAGTCGGCGACGTGCGGAATTGGTGCTGTAGCCCTGCCGGCCTGTCAGAGAGTCATCCTCAGGAGGGGGGTCTGGTAGTGTCCGCTTTACCTTCTTACCTGTACCAGAGGGAGATCCTCGGCCCTAAAACATAGACCAAAATCATAACTGTTAATCATCGCATGGTGATTAAAGGCACTTTTGATTAAGTATTGAAAGGAGATCACTGAAGGGTCCAAGTTTTGTTTTAAAAACATCAGGGTAGTTATTTTTAAGATTTTAATTTTGTAGTGACTTACAGTGTAGCTGTCTGCATAGTATCCACCCATCCTGTCTTCTGTGGTGGGACTAAGGGATTTAGGATCAGATAGAGACTTCTGATCAGCCTTCAGTATCCGAGAGCCAGAAGAAAATCTGCTTGGGTCAGCAGTGAGCATTCTCTGGCCTCCAAGTGATTTCTCAGGGGACAGGGGGGAGACTGAGGAGTAGAAAACTTTAGATTTAGAGGGGATGTCTGCCGTCAGACGTGTGCTATAGCCCACTTCAACTGGTGTGTGCTTTCTTTCTGAGTCTGTCTGACAACTTAGGCTGCCTCCTCTCTGTGAGTTTTCTGGGGCTGAGATATGCTTGATGATTTCCACTTTGGTGTCCATCTGGACATTTGGTTTTTTGATAGTTCCAGAGTGGTCAGTCTGGACAGATATCTCTGCCACTGTCTGGATAGCAATGCTAGAGACCTTGGAGCCATGTTTCCCATCACTGCTATGTTTTCGAGAGCGTCGCCGAGCTTTTGTGGGTGCATCCCACTCATCCTGGTCCTCATCATCACTATGAACTGTGCTATCAATATTTCTCTTATTCTTCTTTCTCCTTCCAACATACTGATTGTCTGCTGAGTCTTCATCATCTGTCTGCACTCCACTATCAATTATTTTCTTCCCTATATCCTGATCAACTGGAAGCTTCTTAACTAGGTCCTGACTGTCCTCTAACTGGGTCCTAGTGGATGGAGTTGTAGACTCATCTTTGACAGGCCAGTACTGGCCACTGTCTCCTACCCCTGCATATTTGGCATTTAGAAGGTTTGCTGTGGTGCCAGTAGTACCATAGTGCTCATCTAACTGACGCTGGAGTTGTAGTTGGAGCTGTTGTATCTGCTGCAGTTGCTCTTTCTGCTGGGCATAGGTTTCCTGCTGTGCTACCATATGGGCA
Organism: Lucifuga dentata; assembly: GCA_014773175.1. Classification (NCBI taxonomy): domain Eukaryota; kingdom Metazoa; phylum Chordata; class Actinopteri; order Ophidiiformes; family Bythitidae; genus Lucifuga; species Lucifuga dentata. The sequence continues at coordinate 62,250 of VXCM01000612.1, read as the reverse complement.
TGGTGCTCTTCCTCTTGTTGCAAGAGAAGCTGCTGTTTAAGAGCCTGAAGCTCTTCAAGTTCCCTTTGAACCATCAGCTGCTCTTGTTCACGGTAACGTTGAATCTCTTGCCTTTCCCACTCCAGCTCCTCAGCAAGACATAACTGTTTAAGCTTCTCTAGCTCTAGAAACTCCCTCTCCATCTGATACTGGGCCATCTTTGTGCTGTCTAATCCAGGGAATATTGGAGAAGAGGCTAAAGCATCCAGAGAGGCAGCAATCGCTTCCAGGGTGGTGTCAGAGTACATGTCTGGGTAGCCTGTTATGATGTCAGCTAACGCTGCAGGTAGAAGCTCCTTAGGCAGCCCTATGTCAAAAGGAATCATTTGACCTGGGTCTGTAGTGGGAATGAAGCCATATGGGTGTGGCAATGGCTGGTTTGGCTGGTTCTGGACTGTTGATGCAGGGAGCAAGGTGGTGCTAACAATGGAGCCTGGTTGAGTGGTAATAGCATAAGATGGAATTGGGGCTGTTATAGAAGAGTACACTCTTCCATCTGAGGTTCTTAGAGCACTATTTACACCAAACCCAGCTGCAGGTTCCTGGGAGTGTGGAGCAGTAGTCATCCTAGGGTAATCTCCAGCAGCTTTGCTAGTGTAGTCTAGAGCTTTACCTGCCATTCAAAAATATCTATTTTAGTCCATGAAATACATTTCATTAAAGGAAAAAAAACATACATGAAGTAACTCATGCAATTTGGATTTGAAAAGAAAGCCGTTGCACATGCATATCTGCAGTCATTTCGGCTAGCATGATGCAAAGCCAAAATAGTGAGGGAGAACATGGAGGCATACACATGCATCTATATGAAGACAAAAAAAAACAAACAAACAAACAAAAAAAAAAAAACAGGACAAAACAAGCACATATTAATATGTTGCAATAAAAACATGCAGCACACTAAACTGTTAAGAAGTTTATATTTTAAAACAGATTCTATTTATCATTAAACTTAAATGGGAGATGACCACATATGGCTACAGATAGCAAAGCATTTAATTAGCAAAGTAATTCATGCAAGAGAATAGCAGACAGGTACTGGTTCAATCTATCAAGCACATCTAAGACCATAAAATAAGCACACAGCATGGTACTCTAACTTTACCATTCAAACATGCAATAAATGTTACATACTCACCAGCAGAAGCTTTGGCAGCAGTGAGGTCTACAGCGCCATCTGAAGATCCATTGAGATAGTCATAGTCCTTCTTTGGATCATATGGGAAAAGGCCTGCATCTAACAGGTTGGTCTCAGAAATTGAGGTTTTTATACCATTCAGTCCTTTGATACCATACACTCCAGTATTATCATATTGATAGTGGTCATCTTTATAGCCATAACAATTTTCAGGCTGGGTTGTAACAGGTGGCTGTGTTCTGCAGCTTCCTGTGAATGGTAGCTTGTAGATGACATCACAGCAGACACTCCTTCTCCCAGCAGTCAGGTCAATTGGAGTGCCATCATCCTCTACCACAGTTGTCACCACACCTGTGACTGTGCCAGTGCCAGATAAAGCTACCATAGCTCTCACTGGTCTGTAATTTGAGAGATCCATGGCGCCTGTGGCTTCAAGAGAAAGAATGGGACTTCTATTATTAATTGTTACTGGGGCTGAGGGCTGGGGTACTGGCTGCTTGCCTGTTGAGGAGACAAGAGTTCCAAAAGAAAGATTCATGGGTATGTCTTGAGCTGTGGATGCTACAGCACTGACTACAGGCTGGGAGTTCACAGGCCTGTATACAATCTGTGCTAGAGGTTCGAAGGGCTTGTATGTAGCGAGAGGCAGAGGCAATGAAGAAACAGGGTCTTGCAAATCAAGTGGTTTCTCTGCCGGAGTGTTGTTGTATGATGCAATGGTGGCTGTGCATGTAACTATTGTGATGCTGTCAGTGACAACAGAGAGTGTGCTACCAGGGACAATCTCTGCACTAAGGTTCATTATCTCAGGCTGCACTGCTGTGGTTTGATGTCCAGTAGAGTCACTGGAAACAGACTGACGACATGACTCGGGTGGTGTTAGATCCATGCCATGGTCAGTCATCTTTACACCAACTGTCATGGTACGTAAATCAATAACATCGCCAGGATAAACTGTATTCCCATTCTGTTTTGGCAGTGGTTGGACTTTAGCTACATCTGGTTGTATAGTGATTGCTACACTTGGTAGAGGGATCTGTGGTAGCCTTTCATGGACAACAGACACAGTAGTCCTCTGGACCTCAGTGGTGACCACCTGTGTGACCAGACTGGGCAGACTTTCAGGAGGCTGACCTGAGGTGGAGATAGAAGAGGAGTACATGTGACTCATACTGGAAACCACTTTCTCTGGTCCATGAATCTTCTGGCTCTCAATGGACTCAATTTTAGTGAATGTGACTGGAGCCACAGACACAGCTTGTGGAATGTCCTGTGCAGTGGGTATTGAAGTTCTCCTGCTGTAAGCCTCAGTGATTATCTCCAGTGGGTGATCATATTCTGATGAATATGATTGAGCCTGTGGTTGTTGTTCTGCTGAAGGAACAGACCCTCTCCTATAGGGTGCTTGAGTAGCATAACCATCAATATGAACTTCTTTTTCAGCTGGCATATTTATTACTTGTGCTAATGGGAATGGCTGTTGCATGGGTATGGATTCTCTCCAGGTGATAGCTAAGGCCTCAGTTGCAACCACTTGTTTGGGAGTTTCATACTCTGTGGGATAGGTATGTAGCATCTCACTAGTGGTGTATGGTGACTGTAGTATGGCTGATGTAGATGATATCCTTCTACTAGTGGCTGCTTCTGTAGCAATACCTCCAGGTGACATTTCATACTGTGGTGGAACAGCTATTATTCCACCCACTGCCTGAGGCTGCATTTCAAGAGATGGTATCGAAGCCCTTCTCACATCAGCATCCTTCATTTTAACCCCTGTGGGCATGTCACGTTCAGGCTGTATAGCTGTTACCTCCAGTGGAGAGACAGAGTCTGGCAAAACTGCAGGTGTAACTACTCCATAGACCTGTGGCTGTACTGCCATTTGTGTGACTTCCATAACAACAGATGGTACTGTTGCTTCACCACCTATGGCAGTTGGTGTTATCTTTGCAACTGTACTTACTGGTGCCAGCTTCGGTGTTTCGATGTTTACAACATCAGTAACCACAGGCAAAGGATGAGGTACTGCTGGTATTCTAGAAACTGTATCAGGTATAATAACCTCTGTAGGAATTTCAAACTGTGTAGAGAGAGATACCACTTCAGCAGCAGGAAATTGTTGCTGTGTTGGTGGCTGTATCTCTACAGGCAGAACTTCTAGGGGATAAACAGTTTGTGGTATTGATGGTAATTCAGTGAAACCCTTAAGCATTGCTTGCTCTGCAGAGTGGGTCACTACTTCAGCTTCTTTGGGTTGATGCTGAACAGGGGATTGTTGAACTACTAGTGGGAATGGTAGTCCGACTGCCTCAGTGACAGCAGGTTCCTCAGGCTGTAGCAGTACCGCAACACCTTCTGTAAAAGGCTGTGGCTGTACAGTTGCAGTTGGCACTGTGGCGTCAAGAATTACTGCTTCTGCTGAAACTTCTGAAAGAACTGGTATGACTTCTGATATTGCCATTTGTTGCTGAGTAATGGATGGTATCAAATTTGTTCTAGCTGTGACTTGCACATTATGGGGTTGAATAAGAACCTCTGGCTCTTGAGGCATTGTGATGACTTCAAATACTGGTTTAGTTAGTGGCTTAGCTGGCAATGGCTGAGTAATTGGTTGTTGTTGGGTAAATGTAGGGACATATGGTTTCTTAATTGGAAGAGGTGCGATATATGCCTGAATGGGTGGATCCAGACCTGATGGCACTGTCCTGACATCAGCCACAGATTGTGGTAGTGGTGGGTGTACTGAAGGAATGAAGTCTTGCCTGGCTTGGGCTTTAGCAACAACTGTTTCAGTGGATGACACTTGTTCTGCTTCTAGAGTTAGAGGTACATCTACTGGGGGTGGATGCCTTACAGTGGGGACTGATGCTCTTCTAATTGTAGCCTGGGCTGTGAAGGCCTCAGTGGGTGTTTTCTGCTCTGAAGGTGTGGTCCGTATCCCTGATACTTTTGTAGATGGGATAGAACCTCGTCTGACAGGTGCCTGCACTGTTATTCCCTCTGTGGGTGAGCCTGGCTCAGATGGTAGAGTTATTACCACATAGGTTTGCAAACATTTAGCATGCCTAGGAGATAGAGGAGACTTTGGAGATGTTGCATTCAACTTAGATTCTACAGGTCGGGTCAGGCTTAATGACAAAGCAGTTGGAGGTTCCTTTGTCCTGGGCAGTGTTGCAGCTTTGGGTGCAACAGGAGGAGGAGGAGGTTTGACACTCTCCCCAGGTTTATGGCTGAAAACCAGTCCAGCCGGAATTGTTACAGGCTTTGGAGGTANACTCTCCCCAGGTTTATGGCTGAAAACCAGTCCAGCCGGAATTGTTACAGGCTTTGGAGGTATGGGTGGAGGAGGCTTGGCTGCTTGAGTAGGAACAGAGGCTTGTGTTTCTGTTGCTGAAGCAGTTTCCACTGCAGTGAGAACTGTTGAAGAAACACCAAGAGGTGGTTTTGAGTAAAAAGCTGGCTTGGGTAGAGTGGTGGGTGGAGGTGAAGGTGTAGTTGCTACATGTATTTTTACTGTATCTACAACTCTTGTTACCACCATAGATTTAGGAGGAACAGGTGGAGCTGAAGCTACAACTGGCACTGGTGACATCTTATGAGATACTGAAACTGCATATGTGCTGGGTACATCATTAGTAGCAATGGGAGAAGGGAACATACTGAGAACCACAGGGTGTGTAATGATTTGACTGCTTTCTGCTTTTTCCGCTGTTAATGGAACAGTGGTAGCTGCTGTTTCTCCTTTAGTTTCATCTTGTGTAGTTTGGCTAAGCACAGATGTGTTTTCTGTGCTGGGCACAATGATGACTACATGTCCTTGTCTGGTTGGTTCTGCCTGTCTTTGTAGTAGAGCTGTGCTATCAGGTTCTATGTCCTCCATTCTTGGCTGTATATCCACAACTACAGATTGTACTGGCAGTCCAGTTGCTGATGTTGCAATAGCTAGTGTAGTGGTCATCGTAGGGGATTCATGCTGTACAGTCTTTACAAGGTCTGTGCTAGTTTCAGGTAATGAAACTGAAGTAGATCGAGGGGGAGGAGGGGGTGGGACTTTCTTTTTGATAACTGTGGTTGATGCTGGAGGTGGTGCAGGCACCTGGGGTGATTGAGGCTGAGCTGGGATCACCACTGGGGTCAACGGTGGGACAGGTGGTTGAATAGGGACTGAGTGTACCACTTTGGCTTGAGCTGGCAGAGTTATTAGTGCAGAGACTGGTAGTGGACACTGTGTTGAGATTGGAGATGCAGTTGAAATGAGGTCAGGCATCTGGACTATGACTGGGACAGAATGTGAAGCCAGTGTGACAGGGCCAGCAAACTGGGATGAAGCTGCAGTGGAGTCTTGAGCTGGACTTGCTGTTGATGCTGCAACAGGTGTAGCTGTAACTAGGGTTGAAGGTTGAGCTGGGACTACAACAGGCACTGGACTTGGAGCTGAAACCTGCACAATAGCTGGAACCTCAACAGGCATCTGAGATGGAGATGAAACCAAGTCTGGCATTTGAACTATAACCGGTGTAGGGCTAGATGTCTGGACTGGGACTGGAGTTCGGGCTGTAGACTCTTTAAATTGAACAGATGCAATTGTTTGAGCTTTGCTTGGATCAGACACCAAATCTGGTATTGTAACTACGACTGCAGCTGGAGTAGGACCAGAGGCTAAGTCCTGACTTGGAAGTATTTCTGCAACTGAGGTAGTTGAGTGTGGAGAAATCTCAGGTGGTGATTGGGTTACAATTGAAGTTGGTGGTGTTGGTGTAGAAACTGGGGTTGAGTCTGACAACAGAGGTGTTTGAGGCTGCAGTGGGGAGGAAGATGTAATATTGGAAGCTGAACTGGAATCTGGAGTAGCTGGTGAAGTTGGGGGGGATATTGGTGATATGGGGGGAGGTGTTATGGTTAGTTCTGGTGCTGAAATTGGAGTTGGAATAGGTTTTGGCTCTGGAACTTCACAGACCACAGTGATAGACTCAATCTCAGCAGTTTCAGATAAAGTTGGACTCATGCTAGGATCTTCCTTAGTTTCAGATTCATCACTGGGGGTAATGTCAGAGGAGATACCAACACCATACTCTTCTACAAGACTGTCATCCTCTTCCTCCCCAGATGAACACTGGGTAATCTTGAGATCTGGTATGGGAAACAGCGCCTTTCTTAGGGCAGGGTCTTGAGGGACCATGGGCCTTACAAAACTTATAGAGCCACTTGGAGGACTGGAAACAACAACCCCCTCAGTTCGTTTAGGTGGTTCAGATGGGCGTGGTGGAGCTGGACGTTTCTTCCTCACTGGCACTTCACTGAAAATTTCAGTGCCTCCATCAGACATATCAGTTTTTCCAACGAGGGATGACTCCTCCATAGGTATGGCCACCACACAAGTCTCAGCAACTGACACTGGCACACTGACTGAAGCCTCTGATGATGAAGATTCTATGGCACTTTGGGCCTGTTGAAACTCTTCCTCTATCATCATCAGTTCTCTCTTCTTTTGCATCATCTCCTCATAAACCTCCTCTGGAGACCTGAGTTTTTTGACAGGTTCAAAGCCAGTATTCATTCTGTGTTCAACCTGTTGAGGTTCATTAATGTACATTTCAGGCTCCTCAACTAATGATTCATAAAGATAGTCTTCTATTGCCATTCCTCCATAGAGTGGCTCAATATCAGGAGGACTCTCTCCTGGAATAGCTTTAGTCTTTTGAATAATCTCCTCATATGTTTCATCAGCACTCTTTAATGGTTTAGTTATGATATTCCCTTTAAATTGATCAGGAGTATATGGTATCACTGTTGGTGATGGTTTACTTCCCCTCTGTACAGCTTGGCTAGACTCTGGTTCTAATTCCATACTGGTAGAATACTCAGAGCCAGATGTTCTACTGTCTTCATCTAATCCACTGACCTGTCTCAGTTCCTCTATGGGGGAGGCCTCCTCAGTTGCAGAGAGATTACTAAGTGAGTGAAATAGTTGGTCAACTTCATCCTTGTTTGTCTTTGATTTTTTGGCACTTTTCTTTTCTGGAATGTCTTTTAAAGTTTCCCCTTCTCTTAAGATGTCCTCCTCCTCCTTCCTCATTATCTCTTCCTCAGAGGAGTCTTCATTGGTGGGGAGAGGCTGGCTTGGCTGCCTGTGCTTGCCTTTGCGATGCTGCTTGTCCCCACCAACTTTCCTGTGACTGGGGCTGCTATCACTGTCCTCTTCCAGAGATGAAGCTGAAGTTGGTGAAGATACTGGAGTGAAGCTAGATGCCTGTATACTTGATGACCCTTTAGACAAAGATTCAGTGATGCTCTCTAAGTCTTCATCGATGCTTTGTCTCTGTCGCGTCACTGGAATAGCCTTCTTGAAATGAGTGCCAATTATAGTTTCAGAAGTGTCTTGAATGTTTGCAGCGTCTGTTTTCAGGTGGGCTTCTTTCTTGTCTAGGCTGTCTTCATTATCAGTGCTACCTTTTTTAGACAGTAGTTTAGCTGTTACTGAAGCATTATCTAGCTCAGCTTCCTTGATTTCTTTCCTGTTTTCCACCTTATTTTCTTTCTCATCTTCTGAATAAGACATTTCTTCCTCTTTACCCATACCCATGATTTGTTTGCGGATGAATTCTTCATCCTCCATGGATGATTCAGCACTTTCAGTTTTGATGTCCTCACTGCTGGATGTAATAATGCCAACCTTTAGCTTCCTTCTCTGCACTTTAGGTGAGGGCGTGAGCTCACTTTCACTACTTTCTTCTATGGCTTGGAAACTTAGATGTCTTCTCTCAGCTTTAACCTCCTTTACTGGTATGGACAAATCTGTTCTTGTATCATCTATAGTTGTATCATTGAATGCCTGCTCATCTTTCAATTCCTGTGATATGGGTAAAATCTGGGGTCGATCTTCACTGGGCTTTTCTGCCTTAGATTTCGCTTCCAAAACTCTCACAGCTGTTTTTTCCAGTTTGACTGGTTGACTCTCTGTGGTCTGCTCATCAAACAGGGTGGCCATCTCTTTTACAGGCTTCATTTTAATCTCATCTTGCTCCTAAAATGGAGAGAAAAAAAAAAAAAAAANAAAAAAAAAAAAAAACAAGACAGCAACAAATGATTTGGCCCTCATTAGTGAAACACAGTCTGCTAAAAATGAGTTTAGATATCAACTTGTTTTGACCTTTGTTATAGATTTCCCTGAATATAATGAGGTAAAATACAACAGAAAGATGCATAATTTCCTAAAGGCTTGTCAGGATTAGCAGTTCTATATGATATATTGCCACATGTAGTAAACAACTAAAGAGACAATGTAGCAATGTAGCAATGAGTTAGTGTAACTTTATAAGAATGTAAAAAGTGATATTTGAACTATCACAGAATGAGTGGACTGTGAATAAACCAAAAAATGATAAGTAACCAAGTACCACAATACAATAACAATAACAATGAAGTTACAATAACACAACTATTCTTACTTTTATGATGATGGTCTGCACTGGTTGGGCCTCTGGAGATGGGGTGACTTCAGTAATCTTTTCCAGCAGCTTGTCAGCCACTTTCTTGCTGTCAGCTGCTGTGACTGGTTCTAGTCCCCCTACTGTCTGTGATTCCTGCAACCCTGGTGTCACCTCTCCTGGCATCTGTAATGGTTTGACATGGTCATCAGGATGAACTTCCTCCGCAATCACTTTTGGAACAGAGAATTCCACTGTAGTTGGAGGCTTTGTTATAGGTGGTCGAGTGACTTCAGCAGATGAAACCTCAGCAGTGACTGAGGAAGTCAGCACAGCCATAGCCTCAGTTGCAGGGGCAGAAGCAACTGCAGTTACATCTACTTCAGCCTCAACATTTGGAATGCCAGCTTTTGATTCTTTATCTTGAGAAACTTCTGTCACATGGATTTTCATATTCACTTCATCTTTCTTGTTTTCCGCTGTCACAATTTGGGGGATATATGTGCTTGTAGCTTCAGTCTTTGGTGTTTCTATTGTCTGTTGGACAATGTCCATAGTGGGCACATTAGGTTCCTGTGCTGAAGGTTTGTCTGTTAGGATAGGTGAAGCCTTTGCTGGTGTTGATGTCAGTGTAGTTTTGGGCTTGAATTTTGGGAAAGCTGTGGTAGCTGTGGTTTCCATGCTGACAGATATACATGTTTGTTTTGCCTCTCTTGATGCAGATGTAGTTTCTATTTTTGTGGGTACATCTGTGAGCTTTGTTTTTGGAGGTGGAACTGTGGTCACTGGCTTGGCAGGAACAGATGCAGGCTCTGCCGTTGAAGGAGCAATTCTGGGCTGTTCTTTTGTGGCTGCAGGAATGGAATCTGCCTTTATGGGTGCTGGTGTAGGCTGGGTCCTGGGTTTGGCAGGTGTAGGTGATGGATGAGGCATCTTTTCTGGATCTCCCAGCTGTCCCAACAAAGCCCTCTGAGTCTGGCAGTTCAGACAAAGCCATTCCTTCTGTGATTACATAAAAAGAAGAAGAAGAAGAAGAAGAAGAAGAAGAAGAAGAAGAAGAAGAAGAAGAAGAAGAAGAAGAAAAGTACATATGATTAGGATACACACCATACATTAATAGAAAAACACTTAGGTGCTTTTGGCCTTCTACATTTTATGCATATTCATAAATGAAGTATGTTTTTTTTTAAGTTATCACTGGAAAATCACATAGAGATAATGTCACCAAACTAAAACTAATACACAAAAAGAAACTTTGATAGTATATTGTGTGTAGACCTTTCCACAATGGCTCCATGTAAGTTCACATATGCAAGATACAACATGATATTATTTACCTTTGGATTATCAATACTATCCTACCAAATCATTTTTTTGTTTAGCAAGACAATTTGAAGTTGTCTCTGAGCTAGAAAAAAAGTATGTCACTTGGTTTGTACATTTAAGATAATAGCCGTACTAAAATATGGTGCAAATAAAATCCCTTCAGGCTATACTGTATGTTCCTCACATTTATGAGTAAATTATTAAAAATAAATAAATATTTGCAGCCATTGCCCAAATGTATTTGCTTTATTTTCTTCTAAATACTCAAATAAGCAGTTCTACAGTATAAGTTGAAAATAACTTTAGCTATGTCAAATTGTCACAAATTAGTCATTTATCTTCATCTTGCTTACTGAAACTACTTTTAAATAAGAAATGTGTTGGGAATAAGCTTGGTTTAAATGGTAATCCACCTCTCTGATTTACAAAATGTTTTACACCAGTAATGTTTGTAGAGGTTCCAGCATCAAAAGCATCACAAACTTATTCTTGTGACTATCTTTGGGTCATAAATTGTAACTTGAAAGTTGAAATTACATGGAGTTGAAATTTTATTTTAATTTTTTTTTTTTTTTTACAGAGAACAAGAGCAATACTATCAACCTATACTGAGGCAATGGGGCAGTGGTGGCCTAAAAGTTAGAGAAGCGAGCTTGTGACTGAAGGGTTGCCGGTTCAATCCTTGAACTGGCAGGAGAAATCAGGGTGTGCTCATTCAGAGGTGCATGAGCAGTGCCTGTCCCTCTCTCATTATCACCACTGATATGCCCTTGAGCAAGGCACCTAAATGCTCCAGTGGAGCTGCTCAGTGGCCAGCAGAGAAGTCTGTGGTTGTACTGGGCAGCTTCCAGGTGTGAATGTGTGTGTGTGAGCAGGGTGCTCCCGCAAAAAAGCATTTGATGCTCAGTGAACTGCCCCTGATAAATAAATAAAACAAAATTTGATATTTTCACATTTTGTATTACTCAAAAGGTCATATAAAATCCATCTTTGATGAGATGTTGTAAACACAACAACAATAAGCATTCTGCCATGCATATTTCTTATGCTGAGTAATACCATACCATTCAGTGTGACATAGATGTAATCTATACAGAGCACTATTTAATCCTGACAACCAAAAAAAAAAAAGAAAGAAAGAAAGAAAAAAAGATTAATCATAAATAATGAACATTTACAGAGGAAGTATATTAATACTGACATGCTAACCACTGCACTAGAAAATGGAACACTCGGAAGATATCAATAAAGATGCTTACCTTGCAGAAGAACTAATCACATTTTCTAAGCAATGCTATTACTTTTAAAATGTAATTATCTGAAGACATGTTTCTTATCACTTCTAAGCTCCATTTCCAATAGACAGTTAAAGAGGAGAAGAGTGCATAAGCTGTCAATAGATAAAGCAGAGTGCCTAGTATCCTAGCAGACCAAATCACAGCAATGCGCCTGCCTCTGCAGAGCCAGGGAGAGGAGGAGAAAACATTGCACAGATATCCTGTTTATTAAATAAATTTTAAATGCTGTGCAAATGAGATAAAGCTATTAGAATCTAAACACACTTTAGATATTTTAACCATGAAACTACTACATGAGCTACATGGGCACACTGTGTATGTACTTTATATACAGGAAATGAATGTGGATGTGTCTTATACACACACACACACACACACACACACACACAAACTCACTTACTTGTTGAAGATTTACATTGGTTCAGAATGTAGTGACGTAAATGAAGAACATTTGGGCTAATGTGCTGGTAAGCGCTTTAGTGAATGATGCAAGATGTATTTTCATTTATTAGGACTGTGTTTACAATCTAGCTGTGCTGGAGATCACAACTTTGTTTGTACTGCCATTGTTCTGGATTGTGGTTTGGTTTCATGGTACAGAAAACATATACTCTCTACATGTGGCTGTGCAATATTCTTTACCGCTAAACTCTTTACCACTGTGATTTCAACATCTTCGGTGTTACATAGCTACTGAAATTTTGATGAGAGGAATAAACCAGAAATGTCTAATCTCTCTCACTGTCATAAATAGTGTCTGTGTTCATCTACAGCTTCCCTCATAAATCTGTGTTGCCTTAAAAAGATTTGTTTATTTTTATATGTACCTTCTTGTACAATACACATAAATTCTGTAAAATGGTTAAATTGACTGTGAACCCCAAATATTCTTTTAAACATCTGTCAATGACACAGTTCCCCTATGTTTCTCCTTCCCGTCTTTCTCCTCCTTCCTAATAATAAAGAACCTTCTCCTAGCTCATTACACAAGCTAACCAGCAAAACCATGTTACCACTGAGGCCATTCAGACAATAAATTAGTAATCATAAACTCCAGCACTTCCTACTTTTTGGATCCCAATACAAAAGCCTACATATTGATCTTATCAGAGGCAGCTATACACTAATAAATGCAATTAAACACATAAATTGCCATTTTGGATGTAAAACTATTTAAAATGTATCTTTTGTGGAAATCTTACAATGTCATAACCACAACATAACACAACATGAAATGAGAAAGATAAATATTAATCATTCATTACTTCCATAATAAATGCCATGTTATCTTGAAAATTAGATTGATTCCATAATTCATCAAAAGACACAGATAAGGATATAAACTCATTTCATGAACTGTAGTTAACCTGAATGTGTTAAATTCTAGCCACTGAAAACAACTTCATGAACATAACACAGTAGAACACACACAGAGATTGTTAAGGAGCCATAGAAGAAGCTCATTTGCATAAGTCATTACAATTCAGTGCACTATTCCCATTCTCATTCTTCTTTCTAGAAGGACAACTTAAAGGCAGCGATAGAGAACGAATGAAAGAGAAAGATCAAACGCAAGTGTTCACAGGGGGCTAAGCCTTGCCTCTACATTCCTTACTCATTCTGTAATTCCTGGTCTATTTTCCTCTCCTCCAGGCTAAATATGGCCCTCTCACACTTCTCCAGGTGCTGTTATTGCACCAGCCCGAGTCTCAGCATGATAACAGACTTTTTAAGTATTTATAAACCAAGCAAAAATGGCAGGACATTGTAAATTAAAAAGTACTGTGTGCAAATAAGGGGTTACATTTAAGTTTATATCATATGCTAAATGGATGCTAAGCAAATATAATATATATCACACATACATGATACTAACTTGAAGGGAATGTACAGTTTTTGGGAAACTATTGTTTTACCAGAGAAGACATACAATACAATAGACAACAAAAGCTCACTATAGCATATAATAGCCAATTTTATTTTGGGAACTATTTTAGGTAATAAAATGTTTTGATCTGATCTGTGTTATGCAGTAATCTTGATCTGCCAAGGCTCCCATTAATATCATGTAAACAAACTGTTCCTGTTGTCATATATATATATATATATATCCAAGAGTCTCCTCTAATCTAGAATCTCAAAGAAAACACACACGCACACACACAATAACAGACCAAAAAGACCTATTCCAACACATTCCCCTTCAGACTCTGTCAGACTCTCACTCTCGGAGCCCTGCAGCTTTGGAAAGTTGCCATCAACCTTTTGACTAATTAAATCTGCTTTATGAGTAAGGGGCAAGAGCTGAGAGCGAAGAGCTGTGGGAGATGCTGCTCTCCATGATTAGCCTGTGAGCTGGATACCAGACCTCAATAATGACAGCAGTCAGGAAGTTGCACTACTGACTCACAGACAAGATGCATAAGCTTGGATTTGCTGAGCTTAAAGCATCATAATGATGATTTTACATGTTCAAGCCCTATAAATACTACCCATATACACGCTACATTACTGACAACCATTTTCCAAACATACAACCGTATTTTAATTTTCCTGTTATTTTGCCAAATCCCCTGCTCTTTCAAAATCAAGTATTCAGGCAACAATCTTAAAATTCACTGTTTCACCTGCTAACATTATGTCCTAATGTAAAAGTAAAAGCTGTCTTCTTCTGGGACATCTCACTAACATCCAGCCATGATCACCTTAAAATGCTAATGCTTTAAACAAATTATTATATATTTTTAAATTAAAATAAGGCTTCATATTAAACAGCTACAAGTGAAATCAAGCTTACTTTTTTAACAGCACCATGCACTACAGGTGTACCATTCAACCAAGAAAACACTGTAAATCACAAGTAAAAACTCAAATGCCCAAACTATCGTCAAGCTACTCAGCCTTTCACTTTTGCATTTCCACACTAATGAATCTGTCCAGTGATTTGTACAAGCCCTCATCCTACTGTAAATCATTAGTCTGCACATCTTGGTGTTCTTAAAATTTGCATTTTAGTCGGACTGAAGGAATGAGCTGAGCTTTGGGATGTGGACTGCAATACTAATTCACTGTGTCTTTGGTGCATTTCTTCTGTTGACATCGGAGCTGGTGAATCTCTTATTGATTTTCAGGCAGACGCCTTTGGCACTAGCTGTGGCTAATATACTTGGCTTTCAGCAGCTTCTACAGAGCTGGACTCCTCATAAATCAAGCCCTTTGATAATGGGAATGTTGACCTACTAATCAGTAATAAGCAGAGTGCTTTATTTTAAAGACAAGGAACTGCACCCACTACTTTCTCCAATCTAATAAATAGCACCGGCAAACTTCCCTTTGATGGCAGGGCACTACAGAGAGAGGACTGAAGTAGAAGAAAAGGTGAGTGGGTGTAGTAGAAATATAAAGTACACATGGGAATGCTACACATTAGCAGCATCGTGCATTAGATCCCATATTCTCTCTCTGATTCAAAGCCATGGTAACCACTGAAATAACAACTGGAACTCTCATTTTATTTTTTCTCTCTTCATTGCAGCTCAAGGGATAAATGTTATAAACTTCAAAATGTCACAGAATATCAAACATATTCTGTCCTAAGAATAGCAAATAGAATGTTACAATAATTTATACTGAGAGATAAGCTGCTAAAAAAAAAAAAAAAAAAAAAAAAAATATGAGATACACTGTATAAATGTTCAGCATGAAGATCAGAGCAGTAGTTCATCCAACGTCAGCACAGGTAGCTCCACTGAGCTGAGGCTGTGAAATAAGAGGAGGTGGAGCACGTAGGCTGTATTTGGTCTCACTCAGTGACTATTTTTAACTCTCTCACTAGGTTCACTGGGGGTATCTTCTCTTTATCACAGTGCCAACAGTTTGTAGCCTGCTGGGCAACAGTGGAACACATCTCCTCCTTATGCCTGGTCTATGTGAACATATTAAAGTTAGGGCTTGTTAAAAAAACAAAAAACAAACAAAACAAACAAAAAAAGAAACCCACATCAATATAACTATATGACAACAGGTTTCCGGCTGAACATGTTCTTTTATGGGCCTGCATGTTAGAGATTATGAATCATGTGAAAAATCAGTCTTTATCTTTTTCATGGACTTTTTAAAGGTTGACAATTTACCTTTATTGCCAGGTACATCTGTAGGCATAATCTCTTCACTATATCTCATAATAAATATATTTCAAGCCAAATTATCAAGTAAAGAGTCCTGACTAGTACTCAACAGAAATACTGAATAATAAAAAAAAAACAAACAACAACTTTAAATGACAAATAAAGCTACACAGCAACATTTTGAAGACATTGCTTATTGCCATTTCATAATACTGACTTGTCTGTCTCACTCAAAGCTTTGGCTGGCAAAGTATGAAACACATGTGTCCTATCAGACAACAGTCTTTTTCAGGCTTTTGATAACATCAGGAAAAAGGGAAAAAATGGATAGAATTGCTGCTGGCACTCACTTCCCTAAAGTGGCCTCCTCTCCTTTCCAACAATGTAATTCCATTTCGTATTCTGAAAGGGGGTGTTTCTGCCTTCCTATTCAATATTAGAGCAACCATGTTATTACACAATTTTGGCAGAACTCCTTTTAATAAAGCATGAAAGGTCATAGGACAATGATAAATATTGTTCCTTATCATACACAAGAATGTAAAGGACAGGCTACTTCTGTTTTTTCTCAGCTATTAAAAGGCATGACTCTACACAATACAGCACCTTACACAGCAGCAATCATCCATGCTTGTCCCTTCCCCCATCCAACCCCCACCCTTAGGCGCTCTGATCTGTCTCTACAAAAGACGCGAGGAGTGTCAATTATATAAGAGCCACATCACTTTCAACATTATTTCACTGTAGTATTAGTTGAGCATATGGTTAATCTTTTGTTTAGAAAGCTAAAAGCACAAATAAAAATGAGAGAAAAGTGAATCAGTGCTCAGTGACTGATTTTTGTTGGTTAGTGAGACTTGATATGATGCAAAGAAACAGACCCCTTGTTGTGCCAGTTGTCAGCAATAAATAGTCTTTTTATAAACCAGACATTTATCATTACTAAAAATTTAATTAATTGTCACATTAATTTTTGCCCTGTTTGATAGGATCTGAAAAATCTCACATTATGTAAACATTTGCATCCTAGATGAATGGTACCTACACCTAACATTTTAAACACTTGCAGTGTAGGGTTGCACAAATAGCAGGTTTAAATTGACCTTGTTACATTACAGAAATGCCTGAAGGAGAAAGAGAAAAAAAGAAAAGCCTTAAATGTTTTTTTGCTGAGTTAATCCTGTGGGGCTTGTAGAAAAACAAGACAAATTATTTAAGGTTTGAAGTCATAAAAAACCCTTCCCAGACTTTCACTGAATGAACTGTGGGTAAATTATAAAGCAGATGCACACGTGTACTACTGCCAGCCACATAAACCAAAGCGGAAATTGTTGAATTGTATGAAGCAACTGATCTGCAAGGGAGCAGATGGCCTGAAAGGAAATGTGTGCTGCTCTAATGTACTGTACTGTGTTGTGTTGAACTTAATCTGTTTCACCTCTGCTTATTGGCATATCACAGGGCTTTGCCATCTCATATCTGTCACGGGGGCTGGAGATTCCCCGCTCCCTGCTCTGCTACAGACCAAATCCCATCTCACTAATGCTGTTGCACAACCTTCAATCACTTTAATACATTTTCAGTGTTGCCAGTTTGCTGAAGCACACCTCTCATAAACTGTTATGTAATAGCTCAGGCCACTGCAGTGCAGGGATAGCTGCCATGTAGGCTGAAGAAAAATGCTTTTAATTTAGCTTGACATAACTCAATTAAAAATAAGATTAATTAACTGCAAACAGATTTCTCTTCGAAGGCACAGCCTGAAAGGCTTTTCAAGCAAGCTCTCTAATTTTTTGTATTGCTGAGGCACCTACATTTTTCAACCATTCATTTTCTTTTTAAGAATGGAAGATTAAAATTTAGCCTATTGTGTACTTTTGTTCAGATGGTGAACATTTTTTTTTTCAATTCAACACTACAGAATCTCTCATAAGGTACAAAGATGAGAAACAACTAAAATGCTTTACAAGACAGACCACTTGCATAAAGAATTGTTCTCTAATTCTCAAACAGCTGCAGGAATACAGACCTGTCAGAGCACAAAGTCCTAGTGCTCTTGTTAGTGATCAACTGCTGCTTAGTATTACAGTTTGACTACTAAAATTTTGAGAAAAATGGAAAAGGAAAGGAAAGGAAAAAAATCTCTTAAAATGCATATAAAATAATATTCAAAACGATTGTACTTACTGCTGATGTACGTGGCATGGGGTTAAATCCACAAAGGCTGCAGACTGTGTTCTTGCATTCAGTACAGGTGTTGTAGTTGGGTGGATCCTTGGAGCCCAAGTTGAGTTCAACCTTACAGAGAGGACATGTGGACTGGACTACTTTGGGAGCAACCTGGGACACTGCTGTAGGTTTTGGAGGCTCTGATGGGACTTTGTTCACTTTTGCCCATGTTAAAGAGGGAGACTTGGTCTGTTGAGGTGGCTCTGGCTTCTGTGTAGCAGGTTGTTTGGTCTCCTTTGCAGGAGATAACTTAGGAGAAACAGGTGGAGTTGTTTTAGCTTCATCCTGAACAGCTGAGGTGATTAATGTGGATGCAGAGCTGAAGATGGAGGAACCAAAACCAAACATCTTCCCAGTCACAGACTCAGCAGGCTTCATAGACTCAGGCTGTGTTTTAGCACCAAAGCCAAAGAAGCCACCTGACTCCTGTTTGGCAGGCTGTGCTGGTGGTGGTACTGATTTGGCTGGAGAAGTTCCAGCTTTCAAAGGCTTTCCAGCTTCTTCTTTTGTAAAATCTGGTTTCAAATCTGGCTTTGTAGATTGAGAAAGCTGTACTTGTGGAGCTTTTGCTATAGGCTGCTGTTGGCCAGCTACATCCTGGACTTGGGCTGCTGCAGTTGGCATTGATACCTCAGGTTTAGAGGGCTCTTTTTTGTCTGGAATTGTTTGAGTAACTTCCTTTTTGACAACTGTAGATTCTACATGCTCCTCCTTTTGGACCAATGTTGATGTATCTTTCTTTTCAGGGCCTTGAGGTGTGAAAACCTTGCTTGTGGAGGACTGTGGCTTCATTGGAGGTCCAGGAGGCTCAACTGCTCCAAGGGCTCTTTGCATCTGGCAGTTTAGACAAAGCCATTCCTTTACCTGAAAAAAAGGAAAGCACATACAATTTAATGATGGAGACTTAATTGCAGAAAAATACACAACACAACATACAGCAATAATTTTAAAGGTCTTTTTTTTTTTTTTTNTTTTTTTTTTTTTTTTCTTTTTTGCATCCATAAAAACTTTGAAAGCAGGTATTCAACCACCCAAAATGTCATGCTTCCTCATCCAGTGAGGCAATGCATTAATTTGAAAAGAAATTATTCCATTATTTTTATCTGTTCATTTTAAATTAGTGTGGGTCTGACATTTGCAATACTGACAAAATGGCCAGATTGAATATGCTTGATAAACAATAAATTCGGTAAAACCATGTGTGTCAATAAGTTATTATTTGGCGGCAATGGAGACATAAATAGTTTATTTAAATAATCAATATTACATTAAAAGTCTCCCTGTTTCCAGGTTGTTAAACTGCTGCATCAAAATCAGGATAAGATTAAACTTTTTAAACATTAATTAATATTAAAATATCATATCAAATCATGAATTCTGTCAAGCAAATAATGAAACATTTAAAAATGTAAAAAAAAAAAAAAAAAAAAAAATCAGTTAATAAATGAATGTTCTCTTAACTTCCCAAAAATCTGAGGAGATGGATTGAATTACCTCTGCTACATTTGGCATTGGATTAAATCCACACTGGCTGCAGACAGTAGTTTTGCATTCTGTGCAAGTGTTATAGTTGGGAGGATCTTTGGAGCCCACGTTTAGTTCAATCTTACAGAGTGGGCAGATGGATTTATCTGCTTGTGGAGCAGCTTGTGTGACTGCTGGTGTCTTAGGGGCCTCTAAAGAAGCCTTGTCCACTTTGGACTGTACTGATGGAGACTTTTGCTGTTGGTGTTTCTCTGGTTTCTTCTCCTCAGTTTTCTGGTCAGCAGGTGGCTTGGTGTCCTTTGCAAGTGTTTTAGGAGAAGCCAGTGGTGTGGTTTTAGGAGAGACATTGGACATTTTATGTAGAGCTGGTGCTACCTCTGATTTCTGTACAGCAGGTTGTTTTATCTCCTTTGGATGAGACAATTTAGGAGAAACAGGTGGTGTAGTTTTAGATTCATCCTGAACAGCTGAGGTGATCAATGTGGATGCAGAGCTGAAGATCGATGAACCAAAACCAAACATCTTCCCAGTCACTGACTCTGCAGGCTTAGCAGTTGTAGGCTGTGTTTTAGGACCACCAAAACCAAAGAAACCTCCTGATTCCTGTTTAGCAGGCTGCGGTGGTGATGGTATGGATTTGGCTGGAGAGGTCCCAGCTTTAGATAGCTGCTGTGGTGGCTTTCCAGCATCTGAGCCAGGTGGAAGAGCTGACTTGGCAGGAGAAATCTCAGCAACTGGCTGTTTCTGGGGTGTGGTAGGCTGCCCTTTTGTTGTTCCTCCAGAAGGCTGTTGTGGAGAGAGGGTAGCATCAGTCTTTGTAATAGTGGATGGAATAATTTTGTCAGGCAATGAAGCAGCTTTAGGGGTAACTTCCTTCCTTGGTGAACCAAGAGTAGAAGAATCAAGGTCTTGTTTGGGTGCAGCTGCTTTACTCATGTCTTTGTGAGGAGAAACTGTCATTGGGGCCTCTTTTTTCTGTGTGGTGGCAGGTACTTCTTTGCTTGGTGAGGATTGGGATTTAATCATGGGAAGGCCTGGAGGCTCAGAAGCTCCAAGCGCTCTCTGCATCTGGCAGTTGAGACATAGCCATTCCTTCACCTGAAAAACAAACACAAATCATGACTAACATTATTTGCATTCTTACAAAAGAGTGTTTGACTTTGTTGCTTCATTTTTGAACAATGGATGGGTGGGGGGGGGGGG
>VXCM01000612.1:0-41893 GCA_014773175.1 Lucifuga dentata | reverse complement strand
TTTTTTTTTTTTTTTTTTGGATTACCTGTGCTACATTTAGCATAGGGCTAAATCCACATTTGTTGCAGACAATGGTCTTGCATTCAGTGCAGGCATTGTAGTTAGGAGAATCTTTAGAGCCCATGTTAAGTTCCACCTTACAAAGTGGACAAGCGGACTTTTCCACTTTAGGAGCAGTTTTGGAGGCCACTGGTTCCCTTGGAGGCTCTGAAGGAGTGCCGTCCACTTTAGCCTGATTTGATGGAGAAGCCTTGCCCTGCTGGATCTTGTCTGGTATCTTTTCTAACTGTGGTTTCTGGGCAGGAATTGGTTTGGTCTCCTTTGCAGAAGTCGTACTCGGAGAAGTTGGGGGACTGGACTTTGCAGAAAGTGATGATGTTGACATCTTGCGAGAGACCTGTGCTGGGGCAGACATTTTTCGAGAAGTTGGTGGTGTTGTACGGGACTCATCCTGAACAACAGAGGTTATTAAATTGGATGCCGAGCTAAAGATGGATGAGCCAAATCCCAACATCTTCCCAGTCACTGCTTCAGTAGTTGTTGAAGTAGCATGCTTAGATTTAGGACTGCCAAAGCCAAAGAAACCTCCTGTCTCCTGATTTGTTGGTTGTGCTGCTGGAGGTGCAGCATTAGCAAGTGATGATTCAGCAAGCTTTGATTCTTTGTTTAGGGCTTGTTTGGGCTGTACTCCATCAGGCAAGCTTTCTAATTGGTCAGCTGATTTCTCAATTATTTTATCTTTCTTCTCTTCCTTTTTCGATACTGATTTACTTGTTGCAGAGCTTGGTGGAGTGACATCAACTTTTTTCTGAAGTGATGGTTCAATATCTGTGGTAATAGGAGAAGCTACAGTTCTAATCTTATTGGTAGGAGGTGCAGAGGAGGTTGGAACCTCCTTTCTGTGTGATGCACCAGCTTCAGCCTCTTGGGGCGGGACCAAATCAGCAGCTGGTGTCTCTTTTGAATGTGCTGAGGCATTGGTTGATATTTGGGTAACATCTCTTTGAACTGGGGTGATGGTTTCTTTTTTCTTGTGTGGTTCACTTAGAGTTGGACTGTCCTTTTGAGTTTTGTCTTGCACTTCTCCTTTGTGTGTGGAATTAATGTCTTTCTTTTGATTGACAACTGTGTCTTCTTTAGTAGGAGCAGCTGTTGACACTTTGCTGGGTGATGCCTGGGGTTTAATCGATGGAGGCTCCACTGATTCAGCTGCTGTAAGAGCTCGTTGCATCTGACAAGTGAGACACAACCACTCCTTCATCTGCAAGGAAAAAAACATTTTCAATGTGTGTCTTTCTGTATAGTATTCAACAGGCTGATCTTAGCATATATTTCAATACAATATTATTTGAAATACATTCCATCAACTACTTTTTAAGAGCCACAATGTTTTTGCAAAACAAATAACCTAATTTTTATAAATTTGTAAAGTCATATTTTTATTCACTCGAACTGTAAGTTACTAATGTTCTGTTAAGTTATTCTTATTATATTTTATTTTAACCCCACATCAGATTGATTGTTCTTACGGGAACAAAACAACATGATTTTTTACATTTAAAAAAAAACAAAACAAAACTGAGTTATCTGTTTTTTCAAAAGAATTCTTTATATGTTCTAAAAATAAATGCAATAATCTTGATTTTTTAATATTTATAATAAAATTTCAATAGTGTAATTCAGTTCTTAGTAATACTATTCCAGAAAATGTTAAGGTCCCAGTGGCTTCACAACATTTTCTACATACTGCAAGAGAAGAAAGAGTAAACTTTGAATAATTTTGAAGAGCCACTTTAGTAGAAAGCCTGCCCTTGTAATGACTTTAGATTGGCAGGTTAGTTATTTTGTACAGTGCAAAGTAATGCTTTTAATACAAAAAATGCATTTGCAGTGTTCTAATGAAACTCTCCCTTTTCATGTGAAAAACATTAGATCAGAGGGGCTTGTAAACACAGATTGGGATGCAGGCTGGAGCACCTGCCTAAAACCTGCCTGCTCATCAGGTTTTCTGAAGCGCGTTATGACCTATTTAGCTGCTAAACGCAGAAGAGTTCATATTGTCCTGAAACGATCTATTCCAGATGAATCACACTTATATTACAGTGTATCCGTGTTGCTCATTTAACTAAGGAGATCCTTGCTCTTTTTGTATTATATGAGATATACTTCTGCTCAGCTCTTTCACTCAAAGTGTGTATTCAGTACATTTATCCTCAGATTGATTAGACAACATTAACTTTATATTACACTGCAAAACATGGTAAAAATATTCCCTTACTGGGCTACACCTTTGTTTCTAATGTTTAGTCTTACAGTTACCAACATATGATATAAAGCCTCTGATGGCAACACCAACAACTTAAAAATCACATGAAAATTTACACAGGAGGGACCTGCACTAAACCCCACAATTAGATAGTTTATGTAAGTTTGTAAAATATATGTGATTGTGGAAAACATGCACTTAAAGTGATGTACTTTCACTTGAGTCAGTCTCACATACCTCTGTCACATTTGGCATGGGGTTGAATCCACATTGGTTACAGACAGTGTTCTTGCATTCAGTGCAAGTATTATAGTTGGGTGGATCTTGGGAGTCCATGTTCAGTTTGACTTTACAGAGTGGACAGGTGGACTGGCCTGGTGCTGGAGCTGCTTTTGAAGCTGCTGCAGGCTTTGGAAGCTCCGTCAGTTTGTCAACTTTAGCCTGTCCTGATGGAAGTGCCTTGGCTTGCTGGGGTTGCTCTGGTTTCTTCTCCTGCTCTGGCCTCTTGGCAGCAGGGGATTTGATCTCTTTTGCAGGAGGCATCTTAGGAGAAACTGGTGGTGTAGTTTTGGGCTGGTCCTGAATGGCTGAGGTTATCAAAGTGGATGCAGAACTGAAGATAGAGGAACCAAAGCCAAATATTTTTCCACTTGCTGACTCTGTGGGCTTTGCAGCATCAGGCTGAGATTTAGGACCACCAAAGCCAAAGAAACCTCCTGACTCCTGCTGTGGAGCTGCAGTGGTGTTACTCTGCTTACGTTCAGTTTGCCTTACTGGCTCTGGTGATTTGTTAGGACCTGTTTTTCTCTGGGACTCCTGAGGTATTTTCTGGCTGTCCTGTTTCTGATTCTCTGGCTTTGTAGCAGCCTCAGCCATTGCTGGTTGTGCTGTTACTGCTGACGGTTTCCTCTGAGGTGAATCTGGTGTTTTCTTTTCAGATTCAATGGGATTGTTAATATCCTTCTTTTGTGGTTTTGCTGGTGTCTGAGCATTAAGTGAGGAGGTTCCTGGAGGCTGTGGTCCTCCCAGAGCCCACTGCATCTGACAGGTGAGACACAGCCACTCTTTCACCTGAAAAATAGCAGAATTATAAACTACAAAATAATGTATTCACAATTATTCAGTGTATTTATACTATCTATCTATAAGAGCAGTGGGCATACGGTATGTCTTCTGTTTTATTCGAATAGCTGGAAGAATTAATCTAGTAACAGAGAGTATGTTGGATGCTAAATAGTTAATGTAACTAGCAGACAATGAATTATGGCATGCATAATTTGAATTTAATGAAAAAGCAGCAAAACCATGATGAAAGAAACATTGTGCAAGTTCAGCATCTTTCAGCATTAAAAGAAAACTATACTGTAATAAAATATATTTGCTCTCTGTTCTTACCGAAGCTTCACTTGGCATAGGGTTAAATCCACATTGGTTACAGACAACTGTTTTGCATTCGGTGCAGGTGTTGTAGTTCGGTGGATCCTTTGAGCACATGTTAAGTTCAACCTTACAGAGTGGACAGGAGGACTGCCCTGGTACTGGAGCAGCTTTTTGAGGCTCTACTGGAGCTTTATCCACTTTAGCCTGACCTGATGGAGGAGCCTTGGTCTGTTGGAGTTGCTCTGATTTCTGCTCCTGTTCTGGCTTCTGCACAGCAGGGAATTTCATTTGTTTTGCGGGAGACACCTTGGGAGAAACTGGTGGTGTAGTTTTGGGCTCGTCCTGAACAGCTGAGGTTATCAAAGTGGATGCAGAACTGAAGATAGAGGAACCAAAGCCAAACATNCGTCCTGAACAGCTGAGGTTATCAAAGTGGATGCAGAACTGAAGATAGAGGAACCAAAGCCAAACATTTTTCCACTCGCTGACTCTATGGGCTTTGCAGCATCAGGCTGAGATTTAGAACCACCAAAGCCAAAGAAGCTTCCTGACTCCTGCTGTGGAGCTGCAGTGGTGTTACTCTGCTTACGTTCAGTTTGCCTTACTGGCTCTGGTGATTTGTTAGGACCTGTTTTTCTTAGGGACTCCTGAGGTATTTTCTGGTTGTCCTGTTTCTGATTCTCTGGGGTTTTCACAGCCTCAGCCATTGCTGGTTGTGTTGTTACTGCTGACTGTTTCCTCTGAGGTGACTCTGGTGTTTTCTTTTCAGGTTCAATTGGGTTGCTGATATCCTTCTTTTGTGGTTTTGCTGGTATCTGAGTGTTAAGTGAGGAGGTTCCTGGGGGCTGTGGTCCTCCCAGAGCCCGCTGCATCTGACAGGTGAGACACAGCCACTCTTTTACCTGAAAAATAGCACATAATTATTAACTACAAGATAATGTATTCATAATTACCCATAATTCATACTATCTAACAAAGCAATGGGCATATGTCTTCTGTTTTATTTGAAAAGCTGGAGATATGAATTTAGTAACAGAGAGTAACGTAGGATTTTAAATGTTTGATGTAACTGGAAGATGATGAATGATGGCATGCATAATTTGAACTTATGAAGAAGCAGAATAAAACCTTATTGATAAAAAGAAACATTGTGCAAGTTCAGCATTTTTTTTAGCTTCAAAAGAAAACTATACTGTAATAAAACTTATTTGCTCTCTATTCTTACCACAGCTTCACTTGGCATCGGATTAAATCCACATTGGTTACAAACAATCATTCTGCATTCGGTGCAGGTGTTGTAGTTGGGTGGATCCTTTGAGTCCATGTTAAGTTCAACCTTACAGAGTGGACAGGTGGACTGATCTGGTACTGGAACAGATTTTGAAGCTGCTGCAGCTTTTGGAAGCTCTGTGGGTTTGTCCACTTTAGCCTGTCCTGATGGAAGTTCCTTGGCCTGCTGGGGTTGCTCTGGTTTCTTCTCCTGCTCTGCTCTGCTCTTGGCAGCAGGAGCAGGGGATTTGATCTCTTTTGCAGGAGACATCTTGGGAGAAACTGGTGGCGTGGTTTTGGGCTGGTCCTGAACAGCTGAGGTTATCAAAGTGGATGCAGAACTGAAGATAGAGGAACCAAAGCCAAACATNGGTCCTGAACAGCTGAGGTTATCAAAGTGGATGCAGAACTGAAGATAGAGGAACCAAAGCCAAACATCTTTCCACTCACTGACTCTGTGGGCTTTGCAGCGACAGGTTGAGATTTAGAACCACCAAAGCCAAAGAAGCTTCCTGACTCCTGAGTCGCTATCAAGTCATTACTCTGCTTACGTCCAACTTGGTTTGTCTGATCTGGTGGTTTCAGAGGACCAGTTTTCTGGCTTTCCTGTGGTGTTTTCTGATCAGGAACAGTGCTGATCTGCTTCTGGCTTTCTTTTCCATTAATGGCTTCAGATTTGCCTGGCTGCACTGATGGTGTAGGCTGTTTTCTCTGTTGAGAGAGCAGTTCTGGGGTCTTTTGTACAGCAGGTTCTGAAGTGTCCTTCTGAAGTACAGTTGGTTTCGGCCCTGTTTTGTCCTTCAGCTGGACAGCAGCAGGCATAGGGACTTTACTGGGTGATGCCTGGTACTTTATGGTAGGGATGCCTGGGGGCTCAGTTGCTCCTACTGCTCTTTGCATCTGACAATTAAGACATAGCCACTCCTTGTCCTGAAATAACAATGCAGTAACATTTGTGGTTATGGAAATGACTTTAAAACAACCAAGCATGACTTTAAAAATGACTTTAAAACAACCAATGACTTTAAATGAATGACTTTAAAACAACCAAGCAAGTAGAGAAATGAAGGTCGCAAATCAATGTAAAAACATTTTAAATATTATCCAGAATTCTTTTCAAAGGTTCACAGTAAATATAAATGCACAGATGAGAAGAACTTTCCTTTTTCACAGGGGTATTAATTTACTTACCTCTCCTACATTTGGCATAGGATTAAATCCACACTGGGTACAGACAGTGGTCTTGCATTCAGTGCAGTTGTTGTAGTTAGGAGGATCTTTAGAGCCCCTGTTTAGTTCCACTTTACAGAGTGGACAAATGGACTGCACTGCTTTGGGGGCACCTGGGGAGGCTGCCACTTTCTTTAGAGGGTCTGATGGAATTTTGTCCAGTTTGGGCTGTATTGATGAAGAAGCCTTGGCCAGCTGGGGTTGTTCTGGTTTCTTCTCCTGCTCTGGTTTCTGAGCAGCAAGTGGTTTTGGTTCTTTTGCTGGAGACATCTTGGGAGAGACTGGTGGTGTACTTTTGGGAGATATCCTAGCTGCAGTCTTGGGGGAGACTGGTGCAGACATCTTGTGAGATCCTGATGGCGTAGTACGTGATTCATCACTAACAGCAGATGTTATCAAAGATGAAGCTGAACTGAAGATTGAGGAACCAAAGCCAAACATTTTCCCTGTTACAGACTCTGTTGTTTTTGAAGCATCAGGTGCAGTTTTAGGACCACTCAAGCCAAAAAGGCCTCCTTGATCTTGCTGTGTAACTGGGGTGACATGCTTTACTCCAGGTTGACTTATCTGGTCTTGTGGTTTCTGAGAACCTGATATCTTCTGGATTTCCATTGGTGTTTTTTGACCAGGAGTTGGGCTAGTCTGTTTCTCATTTTCTGATTGTTTAGCAGTGTCAAATTTAGCTGGCTGTGTATTTGATGTAGGCTGTATCTTCTGGGGGGAACTTGATGTGGAACTTTCCTTTTTTTGAAGTGTATCAACCATTGGAGTCTCTGTCTGTACAGGTGGTTCAGATGTTGATAATTCCTTCTTTGGTTGCACAGCAGATGAAGCAATTTTGTCAACCTTGTTAACAGGTTTCATGGGAGGTCCTGGGAGTTCAGATGCACTTAGGGCCCTCTGCATCTGACAGTTCAAGCATAACCACTCCTTTACCTGAAAAAAGATAACAAGTGGTAAACAACAACAACAACAAAAAAAAAAAAATTAAAAACCTAAATGCACTCACTCAATAATGTTGAAATATAAAATACAGTATGTAGTGTTCATGTTGTATTGTATGCCTGTTCAAATATGGCCTGTCATGTGTTGCTTTAAAGTGTGAAATTAGGTATTAATTTAAAGATAAATGTAAACAAGGAGAAATGTATTCATTATTTTGTTATTACTGAAAACTGATCATTTACTTTTGTTACCTCTGACATATTTTGCATTGGGCTAAACCCACACTGGTTGCAGACTGTGTTCTTGCATTCGGTGCAGTTGTTGTAGTTAGGAGGATCCTTGGAGCCAAAATTGAGTACCACCTTACAGAGCGGACATGTAGATTGGCCTGTTGTTGGAACAGCATGGGAGGTTGCTAACTCCTTTGGAGATCCTGCTGGAGGTTTATCTACTTTGACTTGTAACAATGGAGAGGCCTTGGGCTGCTGAACTTGCTCTTGTTTCTTTTGCTCTTGTTTGTGAGCAGGGGGAGAGTTTGTTGCTTTTGCAGCAGACATCTTGGGAGACATTGGTGGTGTGGTTTTTGATTCATCTTGGACAGCTGAGTTTATTAAAGTAGATGCAGAACTAAAGATAGAGGAGCCAAAGCCAAACATTTTTCCATCCATTGATTCAGCAGGCTTTGCAGCAGCACGCTGAGTTTTTGGACTACCAAAACCAAAGAACCCTCCTGACTCCTCTTGTGTAGTTGAGGTAATATTACTTGGCTTATGACCAGTTTGACTTGTTTGTTCTGGTGGTTTCTTCCGATTATCTTGTGGAGTTTTCTGACCAGGAGCTGGGTTGGCCTGTTTCTGGCTTCCTGGTTCCTTAGCAGCTTCGGTCTTGGTTGGTTCTGTTGTCGGTGTTGATGGTTTCCTCTGAGTTTCAACTGGTGTCAGAATGTCTTTCTTTTGTGGTTCATCCTTCTTTAGGGCAGTAGCAGGCGAAGGGACTTTTTTTGGTGAAGTTGGTGGTTTCATCATGGGGGTTCCTTGAGGCCCAGAAGCTCCTAGTGCTCTCTGCATCTGGCAGTTGAGACATAACCATTCTTTCTCCTGAAAAAAAAAATACAGCAATGACATTAAGACAGTGCTAGCTTACAATAAGACATATACAGTATTGCTTTTCTGAGATGTTAAGGGTCCTTTAAACAATCATTTTGATTTTACTGAATCAAAGAACTCAATTATCAGAAAGAACTGCTCATGCTGACAGTTACACTTAGAGTTCAACTCCACACTCTGCAATTTATAGCTTTTACCTGCTTGCAGCTCGTTGTTGTGTTGATGTGGACTTTTAAAGGTTGTCAGTATTTCTCTGTTTCTGTTAGATGTGTCAGTATGTAGTTGTTGGTTAAAATTATATTTGTTGCCAAATCCAATAGCAAACAAAAATGCTAGGCTCACTACTGTAACTTTGTTTTGATGTCTTGGTGCCCTTGGCATTCAAAAATCATGTGTAGTAGCTTTAATTACATCATGAATAAATAAAAATTAACTAAATTTTAAAAAATAAAATTTTAAATAAAAATTAAATAAACTTGGGGAACTTTTGTGTAATTTGCAGTATTTTTAATTATCTTACCTCTTTAACATTTGGCATGGGATTAAATCCACACTGGTTGCAAACAGTGCCTCTGCACTCTGTGCAAGTGTCGTAGTTTGGAGGATCTTTAGAGCCCACATTCAGCTTCACTTTACAGAGTGGACAGGTGGACTGGTCTGCTTTGGGAGCAACTTCGGAGGCTTTGGGCTCTGATGGAGCTTTGTCCTCTTTGGGTTGCACTGATGAAGGACCCTTGGCCTGTTGGGTTGGTTCTGATTTCTTTTCTTGCTCTGGTTTTTTGGTAGAAGGGGTTTTGGAATCTTTTCCAACTAATAGTTTGGGAGAAACAGGTGGTGTAGGTTTGGATTCATCTTGCATGGCTGATGTTACCAAACTTGATGCAGAATTGAAGATGGAGGAACCAAAACCAAACATCTTCCCAGTCACAGACTCTGCAGGCTTTGCTACATCAGGATGACTTTTAGGACCACCAAAGCCAAAGAACCCTCCTGATTCCTGTTGCGTTGCTGCAGGTACATGTTCTGGTGTTTTCTGTGAACCTGTCTTCTGACTCTCCTGTGGCATTTTCTGACCAACAGCTAGGCTGACCTGACTTTCAGGTCGTTTAGAAGCTTCAGCCTTGGCTGGCTGTACTGCCAGTGTTGCTTTTCTGTTTGGGGATCCTGATGTAGAGCTCTTTTGTGGCACAGGCTGTGCTGGAATGGCCCTTTTTATTGATGAATTGACCAATGATGTCTCTTTCTGGGGTTCAATTCCTCCAGCAGCTCGTTTTACCTGGCAGTTTAGACAAAGCCACTCCTTTTCCTGTAAAAATCACAAAAAACAAAATAGAAATACAGGAACATTTTGATGAGGACATTATGAAAGCTCCAATTTAAAAAAGCCAAAAAGAGCATTTATGAGTTAAAGTGCCATGCCCATATGCTTTGCAGTAGTGTCAGATGAACAGTTTTTTTCTTTTTTTTCCCAGTGAATAGTCCAACTTAGTTTCTGCCAGAACTCAAGCACATATTGCTCAACACTTGCATTAATGTAACACCTGTAATTTTAATAGGCTGTATCATTTAAAAAAAAAAAAAAANTTTTTTTTTTTTTTTTTTTTTTGCAACTCCCATTGGTTACAATGGTATTTATGAAAATGACACTTTAGCTGGATTTATTTAATTAAAATGTGTTTGGTGCAGATATAAACAATTAAATATGAAACATCATAAAACAGACACTTTTTAACTTGTAAAGTTTCTAGTTAAATCACAGTGATAACAATGTGGCACACATTAAAACACCCAGTTTCAGAGATGTGCTTACAAATTGTACAAGAGGATCTCCATGCCAATCATTATTTTAGCCATTAGTTTCAGCTGAACATGTCAGCATCAGACAATCAGGTAGCAAGCAGCCTCAGCATTCTAGCCTACTAACTGTACAGTGTGCATTGAATTACAGAGTCAAGTGTCAAGTCCTTTGTGCTGCACATAGTTTACTAGATGACTTGTCCATTTACTCAATGTGGTATTCCCTACAAGATAATCCCCATGAGAGAGGCAATGCACCTCAAAGATGCATGTTTATGAGCTATGTAACTGCAATATACATTTTTAAGTAAGGCTCTATGACCAACTCAAATCTTGCCAAAGGGCCTGCCATATGCTTACTCACTGTTCAGAGCCTGCCTGTCTGCCTGTCTGCCTACCTACATCTATCTATCTATCTATCTATCTATCTATCTATCTATCTATCTATCTATCTATCTATCTATCCATCTGTGCTCTGTCTGTCTCTCTGTCTGCATAAGATTTAGCAAGAAGACTTCATTTATTTTCCCAACATGGCTCTGTCACAAGCTTAATTTGAAACCTGTCACAGAAAAATTAAAGCTGGCTTTGTCAACCATTCATGCTAATTAGGGCTACACATTTGGAGATCGTGCTCCACACAAAAGGAAAAAGAAAACTAATTCACCAAGGATGCTTTGTATCAAAAGGGAATGTAAAAACTTCAGAGAATCACAAGCAGAACTACATGCATTGAAGAACTACATACATAGGAGATGCTGAGGAAATGACTCAACAACAAAAAAGCACCATAAAGGATCAGTGTTAAAGTTTAGGAAATATTGTTTGCTTCCCAAATTACAGACTGATTTGTATTATGTTCCAAGATGGAAGGTAAAATAGGGTCATTTGTTGTTGATTGATTAATTCAACAAATATAAAACATGATATCTTACCTCTTTATCATTTGGCATTGGGTTAAATCCACATTGGTTGCAAACAGTGCTTTTGCATTCAGTGCAGGTGTTGTAATTGGGAGGATCCTTGGAGCCCATATTGAGCACCATCTTACAGATTGGACAGGCTGATTGGCCTGCTACCTTTGCAGTCTGTGGTGGAGCTTTGTCCCCTTTGGCTTGTCCTGGTGGATGAGACATTGCCTGCTGGGCTTGCTCTTGTTTCTTCTCATGTTCTGACTTATGCACAGCAGGTGATTTGGTTTCCTTTGAAGGCTGCATTTTAGGCGAAACTGGTGGTGTAATTTTGGGCTCATCCTGAACAGCTGAGGTTATTAAAGTGGATGCAGAACTGAAAATGGAGGAACCAAAACCAAACATCTTCCCAGTTACTGATTCCTCAGACTTCCCAGTATTAGTTTTAGCACCACCAAAACCAAAAAATCCCCCCGACTCCTGCTGAGAAGCAGTGGTGGCATTACTTTGCTTATGTCCAGTTTGATTTGTCTGGTCTGGTGGTTTCTGAGACCCTGATGACTTGTGGATGTCTTTTGTCATTTTCGGAACTGGAACTGGACTGCTCTGTTTCTGACTTTCTGGTCCTTTAACAGCCTCAGTTGTCGCTGGCACTTTTGTCAATGTAGACTCCATCTTCTTGGGGGAACTTGGTGCTGTGATCTTGTTTTTGACAGGTGTAGCAGGAGATGGTGTCTGGCTTTGAGCAACAGAACCTTTGTTAGGTGTAAGCTTTTTTGTGGGTCCTCGCGGTTCAGAAGTTCCTTGAGCTCTCTGTATCTGGCAGGTGAGACAAAGCCATTCTTGTCCCTGTACAATAGTTAACAACAAACAAACAAATAAAAATGTTAAGAAAAAAATCACTTAAAAATACATTTTATAAAATTATTACTTCCATATTATATTAACTTCACAAAACATCATTGCAGGACAACTAACAATTGTTTTTATATAATGTATTGTCATTATAATAAACAACAGTAAGAACTCATGATCATTTTTAATCAACATAATAAATAAGTTAATTCCAAAAGGTGGCTACAGCAAATCTTACTAAAGATCTAAATGGTCAAAATGAAATCAGTACAACAGGAACAAGAAATCCACATTGTAAACCTGTTGCAGAAGGTGTTACCTCTATTTTTAGTCCCAGTCTGTTTTTATGTTAATTTAAGTCACCATGAGCTGACTTGAATTAACATAAAACCCGTTGCTGTTGAATAATTGTATAATATTGTACAAATATTGCACAATGTGTAAGAGAAAATTCTGAAATCTCTCAGTCTTTTCCACTGAATGATGCAGTAATGATTCAAGCTGAACAAATATGATTGCTAGACTGTTACTTTAATATTATAATATATTTGACACAAAAATAAGTAATACACAAACAAATCAGTAAGCACCTACTTACATCAGAGTCTGGGGGGCTGAAGCCACACAGGCTGCACACTTTAGTTTTACAATGTGTACAGGTCTTATAATTTGGTGGTTCCTTAGTGTGCATATTTAGTTCTGTTGTGTTACACACTGGGCAAAGGGATTTAGCTCCTGCTTCTGACTGAGCTCTGGCTTTGTTCACTGCTTGTGGTGGCCCTGCCTGGGACAGGTCAGGTGCTCCAGATCCCCTATAGCCAGGCTGCTGAGACCCAGGATTATCAGAAGGCTGCTGCTGAGGTGTAGTTCTATTGAGGTCTTGTTGTTGTTGCCCCAACTTAGATGAACCTTGTTTTTGCTGTGCAATTTTAGGAGAGCCCTGTTGTTGCTGTGAAATTTTAGGAGACCCCTGTTGCTGTGAAACTTTTGGTGAACCCTGTTGTTGCTGTGAAACTTTAGGTGAACCCTGCTGTTGTTGTCCAACTTTAGGTGATCCTTTCTGTGGCCCTGCCTTTGGATCTTCTTGTTGTGATCTAGTCTTATCAGGCCCTTGCTGTTGCATCCCATTCTTAGGCAAATTCTGTTGTTGCGCTCCAAGTTTAGGTGAGGATTGCTGTGGTAATCCCTTAGTTGGAATGTTCTGTGGTTCTCCTTTAAGATGGCCTTCAGACTGTGTTCCTGCCTTTGGAGCAGGTTGTTGGCCACCAGGCTTATTTGGGGGTTCTGCTTGTCCATTCCCATGCAACTGGGTTCCCCCTTGTTTACTGGGAGATTGTTGCATAGGGGGTGACTGGCCTGGTTTTTGGTGCTCCTGAAGCTGATGAGGGCCTTTGCCATGGACTGCTCCTGGCTGCTGTTCTCCAGATGGCCTCACTCTCTGCTGGGGAGATCCTTTCTGATTTTTATCCCCCTCTCCATCATCCCCAAATAAGCTAAACTTATTCACAGCAGAGGACACAGCACTAAGGGGATTAGCCCCACTAAGGAATTTGGAGGAGAACATGGCAGGATCTTCCTCCTCCTCCTCCTCTTCTTCTTCTGACTCCTCCTCCTCCTCCTCACTGGTGCTGGAATCTACAGGAGTGTCAGAGTCAGAACAGGAGCTGACTCCTCTCTGTCCTGGCTCTCCCGTAGAGGCCTGAGGGGGGGCTGGGGCTGGAGCTGTGGAGAGGGCATCTACAGCCCCGCTACTGCTGCTGCTGCTGCTCCCTGGGCTTGCTTCTGGCTCAGCATCTACATCAGACTTCCTAAAGGCACAAGAGACAGGAAGATTGAAAAGTAAAGGAAGATGGGGAAAGATGTGAGAAGATAGAGAACAAGAAAAGAGGGTTGGATCATAAAAGAGAACATGAGAATTATTTCTGATCTACATTTACAGAATTCCTGAACTGTCTTTGGCAGATAATTCTGAACAAAATAAAAACTGCTGCTGCAGCATACTGAAGAGTAATGAGAGGAAACAAAATCCCACCAATCCACTTGCTATGGAAGATGTTTTTGATCCTACACTTTGGGAAATCAATTGAGAAAGCATGTTATCTTTAACATTGCTGTTACATAATAGCATGTACTTAAGTACCCTGTATATAATATAATATTGTATATTAATACAATATAATATTGTACTATACTATACTATAATACTATATATATAATATATAGTACAATACTATACCATAATATTGTATTTATCTGAATCCATTAGCTGCACATTTTGCAACTGAGGAATTTAAATTTGAATGCATTGTTAATTTAAATGAACTTCTTCTGTGACAAATCATTATGCTTAAGAAATAAAATTTACTTTCATTCCCGGCTGGAACGATTATCATTTGCATAGTAATGGGAATTCCTGTAATGATTCATTCGCCCTTGATTTGCGCTGGTCCGACTATTGCTTTCAGCACCATGGACAGGGTCAAATCCACTCTGTTGATCACAGCTTATTCTTAGTAAAACCACAGAGATCCTTTCAGCTAGCAGCACAACACAAATCAATATTGGATTGTGCTTTAAACACATCGGGCTACTAAATAACCGATTCAACTGTCCAGATTACTATTTTCTTCACACATCACGTCATATCGCCTTGCATTTTCCTCTTCAGTCAGATGGCACCAAATGTCGAGAGGGAGAAATCTCATGCACACCATGTTTTACAGCAGCAAGACGAGTAAACACAGGAAATCTAGCGCTCTCTCTTTGGAGAAACTGCAGGCACATCCAGGTATAGGGGCCCATCAAAAAATACACGGAAAGTGAATACTGAGACTTTCTTTTACAAAAGCAGCATCAAAGGCGGTACTGGTGTGTGACTGGTATGTGGATGCGACCAGCAATTGCTCCTATATATCTATCTATATCTATATCTATAGATATAGTTATAGATATAGATATAGATAGATAGATAGATAGATAGATAGATAGATAGATAGATAGATAGATAGATAGATATAGCTGCATACAACGTTTACTACAATGAGTTTCCTCGTAACAATGGTCCATCCACAGTCGATTAAGGAGATACAGTGTATTTACACGTTTCATTGTGATGGAATTGGCAAAATTGGCAATGCATGATACACGACTACTTTAAACAGCATAACATGTTGATCCGCAGAGGGTACGAGGTAATGACAGCTCCTTATACGCACGGGTGAGCTAAGACTTCATAGGAAAAAAAAAAAACGACATTACTATTTAATTGTGTGCCCTTGACCATCAGGCTATTCTGATTTCAGAATCACCAAGTAATTGTCAACTGATTTTAAAGCTTCCAAAATCAGTGCGGAAACCAAAGTGAAGACCTGTCATCGGTGGCATTTCCCACCATCTGTAATCCGCTCCGTGTCTCCCCGCTCCTCTCCTCCCACCCCGCAGTCGAGCATCCTTCACCCTCCACGGTCACAATGTCAAACAGAGCAGAGCGGNCCACCCCGCAGTCGAGCATCCTTCACCCTCCACGGTCACAATGTCAAACAGAGCAGAGCGGTATTTCACTAAACCCAACGCAAAATCTACCTTCAGCAGCAGCAGATCTGTCTCCCCATCCATGCCAAAACCTCTCGGATATCCCCCTTTCGTGTCTGTCTGATCGTAGTGGGATGGAGGGCACAGGGCAGCAGATAGAGAGCGATCAGTATCCACTCCGCCTCCCACTCCGGAGCGCATGCGCCGTATCTGACAGGTGATCACAATATATATCAAGCACGGAAATTGAAATTAAAGGGGACAAGACGATTCATTTCCCCATAGTCACGTGTGATAAGCGACAGAGAGCCAAGATTTATCCCCGTCCTTGATATGTTGTCCAGTTTCTCAGCGCTGACGCGTTTGAAATGTCATTGTGATTGTGAACAATAAGGAAGGATAATGCAGCTTCAGTTCTGTCTGTTGCTGTGCATAATAATTTACTTCATATTAATTCCACTTCGCATTTCACATATAAACAATCTTGTAAAAACATCATGATTTATGCTTTAATGTTCACACGCTCTGCTTTGGCAGAAA
Source organism: Lucifuga dentata (assembly GCA_014773175.1). Lineage (NCBI taxonomy): Eukaryota > Metazoa > Chordata > Actinopteri > Ophidiiformes > Bythitidae > Lucifuga > Lucifuga dentata. Next base: position 26,063 of record VXCM01000612.1, on the reverse strand, counting down.
TATTATTTCCTTTGTATAGACACATTTTGCCTTGTACTGGCCATACCTGTTTTGATTCAACCAGAAATATTGTCAATAGCAAATTCTGACAGATCATCAGTCTGTCTGACTTACAAATCTTTACCCTCAGTCGTCCTTTTGCAGCTCTGTCTAATGCACACCACATGGAAATTCACCTTATGTGCATGTCTGTCTTTTAAGCTGACATGACAGTTCATGTCAGCTGGATATAATTCACTCCATTCACTTTGACCTCTGGTCAGTGAATCTATGGATGTTTTCGTTTGTAAAGCAAAAAGTCTTATGCGCATACACAGTCTCCTCTTGGGTCTGAACTAAAGGTTGTTGTTGGTTGCATAAACCAGAATGAAGTTGTACATAAAAGAAATGGAACACCCACAAGCACAAGTTTGTGTAACCTTTCCTCTGTCTGCAATGGCTTTCTCATTCTCACATTTCTCCCTAAAGAGTTTTGAACTCCAGCGCAGTTGTGATGTGAAGAGAAAAATCTGAGATATTTTATCCTGTGCCACTGTTACTGTGATGAAAGACTGGCACTGACTGTGTTCTTATTCTTCTTGATTAGTCAAGATGACAAGACCTTATTCAACTTTTGTCATATGATAAACTGACCAAACTCGTTTAAACAAAAGTTCTTGTGTATATTAAACATCACAGCAATATTTAAAATTCTACAGAAATGCCATATTTTATACCAAAGACACATTAAAATATGGTAAACATTTGCTTTCATTGCTTATTGTTAAGAGTGGCACGGTGGCTTAATGGTTAGTACTGTTGCCTCACAGCAAGAAGGTCCCAGGTTTGACTCCAACACCAGGTCCTTTCTGTGTGATGTTTTCATGTTCTCCTCATGTCTGCATGGGTTCCCTCTGGGTGCTCCGGCTTCCTCCCACCTCCAAAGACATGCAGGTCAGGTGAATTGGAAACTCTAAATTGACTGAAGGTGTGAATGAGTTTGTCTGTCTTGCTGTACCCCGCCTCTCGCCCAGTGACTGCTGGGATAGGCTCCAGCCCCCCCATGACCCTTAATAGAACAAACGGGTATATAAAGTGGATGGATACTTATTGTTATGTTACAGTATATAAACTTGAGATCCTGCAAAAGTTGATTTTGGAGCTTGAAGAGAATGCAACACAATGACTATCAAACTGTCTTTCATTAGACCACTATAGATCTTATAAATCTCTCTTCTGATATGAGAACCATGATTCATCAGGGATTACTCATTTATAATGGAATAAATTTATGTATAATTTTACACGACACACATTCCCACACACACCCACATGAAATTTTATACAGAAGACACAGACACATGCCTCTTCAGTATGTAGCAAATGTGAGATGAGTGGGAGAGATGAAGAGCAAGTGGTGTGTAGGCGTGTGGTAGAGTTACGTCATGCATGGTGTGAGAGCGGCAGAATCGCTATGGTGTCTTTTTGGAAAGCACGAGATTTGGCTTCACTGCAGATACACACACACAAACACGCAGAGAGAGAGAGAGAGGGGGGAGAGAGAGAGAGAGAGAGAGAGAGAGAGAGAAAGAGAGAGAGAGAGAGGGGAGTTTCATCAGCACAATCTCCATCTGGGGATACAGACTGTAGCTTTGCTGTGGACTCATATAGCCAGAAATCCTTTAGTAAAGACTGCATATATCTGCCCCATCCTTTCAATCCAGTACATGTACAGCTATGATGCATCCTGGGATGATCCTCTTATTGTTTTTGTGAGATACTGGAACGGAACTTACATTAGTGCATCATAAAGTCCCTACATGGCATTATTTATTAAAAGGAGAGATTATGTTTTATCTTGTTTTTCGACAATAATATATCCCCAGAGGAAGATGATACTGCATAAAATGGTTCTCTGGCTGCTTATCATTTTTTAAAGGATATCCAGAAGATACATCTAAAATATTTTGGACAAATAAAAGCTAAACACTTCATTGAGCTGTGTTTATCAATTAACAACCTTATATAAGCCAGCAAGCAATCAACAGATGCAGTACTGTCAAGCTGTTTTCTTTTGATCTATCTCCACTTGTCGGTTTAACTGCAATAACTACAATCTCCACTGCCACCATCCCATTTTCTCCCACGCACTCCCTGATAATGCCAAACCAGAATCAAATTATGTGCAGACATAGACCTACAACATCATTCATAGTGACAAACCTCAAAATGAATTTTATGCTGTCCACATATTGAGGAGTAAAGTGAATTCAGCACATCATAAGCTTTAATATTAAAATACTTTATGTTAAGATTGTGGATGCCTTTGAAGGGATTCACTTCAGTTTCAACACTCCAAGTTGCCTCCGAAAGAAATCAGAAATCCCCAGGGATTTTATGGATGTGATTTAGCAGTTCTAATTAAAATGTATGTCTTTACATGTCTCTTTTTTCATAGTCTTTCTGTAGTTAAAGGAATAGATGAATCTGTTAGCTTATTTTCTTTGTTGTGCTTTCTAGCTTTGGCATTGCTACTGCAGTGGCACAGTCAGACTAAACACAGTTTCACCTAGTGTGAAAAGATGATTGGATTGATCGTGTTTGACAGTTATCATCTGTGATGGCCGACAGTCGCTGATGTGAATGTTGATGTTTTTCTGTCATAAAACACATGAATTTAGGCTGTGGGAGAAAACAATAATAATACAGCATTTTGCTGAATAGATTTCAAATTTAAGATTATCAATATGATTTCAGGATTTTGGTGATTTGTAAATGGAAACACACCTGCCCCTATTATAATTAAGCTTTAAATGGTTGAAGTTTTAGACAACTAGCTTTATCCCGGCTTAATTGGTTTTAGCTCAGCTTGCAAAAGAACACAAAACAAGCTGACTGGCTTCTGATTCCTCCTGACATATTCACCTTACAAAGTTGTTGCAGCTAATATTTTAGTAAACCATTGCTACTCACATTCAAAGAGAGGGAAATATTAACAACTCATTGGAGTCATATTTCTGTCACCCTGTCAAATGCAAATGCAATATCCACTCTACTTTTAGCTCCATTTTGGTCTCCACAAACTCTTTGAGAAAGATATCTGGTTTTGTCTGAGAGATGCTTGATTTCCTTCACCAGCTAGTTTTTAACTTTGTCATTTGGTGCTGGGCAGGTAGCGCACAGTCAGCATGTCATGTTTTTTATGGAAACAGCTGTAACAGGATTGGTTAGTTACACACCAAACCAAAACCATCCATTTTAGTAATCCTATTTATTAACGTCCCGATTTCCATTTTCCAAACAGTATTTTAGTCAAGAGGCCTTTCCTGTCTGATAGTCGACTCCTCTATTCTTCTCTGTTCTGCAGCAACTGCCTTTCTGCTCACTCAGGCATACACCATTAGAAATACATGGTATTTGTACACATTTGTATTCCTCTCAGCACAATCTGATCCCCACCGTACCACCAACTCCCTACACACTCATCTGTATCTCCCTTTCTCTATCTTTCCCTGAGTCTTACACAGATACACACACACACACATGCACACACACACACACACACTCAAACAGAATAGACCTCAGAAGCAGTACCTATCTTGCTCTCATTTTAATTAAGCTGACACACTGAAGCATAATGCTGCTGAGCAGTTCAAACTCCTTGAGCTGTAATTCTTATAGATGTGACAGTAACTTCCACAACAACAACAAACACTCACTTACAAATCTCCCAGACCTCTTTTTAAACTATTTGGGGTAAAATAAATGTTATAAATAAAAAGACACACCTCTGACGTTGACCCTTGAGAAAGGCAAAGCAGTTTTTTCCCGGCATGGTTTTCTCTGGAGCAGAGCTGGAGCGATGTGGAGCTGTGACATGCATGAAGGTGTATTGCTGTCCTCTCTGGGTCTCTAGGTCTCTGTGCTTGTGTGTTTGGCAGGGTCACCGTGTAATCTATACAGTAACCTGATCACACACACTTTGCCAGTGTCATTAAATTTACATATCTACCCCAAGGAGGGAAAATTTGGACAACATTACTTTTTAGATGCAACTAAAAGATCAAAAGACCTGAAAGACCTTCGACCGATTAACCAGAGGATCAAATTTGAGAGATGATACATGGGTTTTAAACTATGACATTAAGTAGTAGCTGCATTTTGTCATCCTGCAGGTGATCTATCACATTTCAATTATTATTATGTATTAAATAAATGTAAATATTGTCTTGTTGTTTAACTGGGTTTTAAATCAAATGAATGAATGGGATAATTTTAAAAACAAAGGCAGTTTCTTCATGGCTTCCTTTTCTTTTCAAAGACCAGTTTATTAAAGGAGGTATTCAATCCAGCACTTTGTCACACATTATAAACATTTCCACAATGTAATGACTGTCTGATAACTTGATTGTGCTAGAACGTGCATGGTAATCAGGTAGAGTTACCAAGTCTTGGCAGTCATTTGCTTGTCGCTAGGAAACATGGTTAGCGCAGCTTCATCTATCACTCAGCATCATGCTGGAACGCAGCAAGTCTCTTGTGGCATGCAAGATCGTCTTTTTTCCTGACGAGTGACCACTACTATCTGCCATACTAAAAATACTCTTAAAGGAACAGCGTCCACACAACAGTTCATCCTTTGCTTTCAGTTTCTACACGATCCTCCTTATCTTCACTTTCCCTTTTCTTATCTCACTTTTCCCAACAGCCCCTCCCTCTCCAGTCTTTTCATAGGAGAATTCTAAGGACAACACACAGTTCACATCCCTGCATCCTACGAATCAGTGAGCAGGAAATCACTGCTGATCAATGTCAGCCAGGCGAAGGAAAGGAGGATGGGATGGAATGAAAATGAGAATGAAAAAAAGTGGACAGGATAAAAAAAACATTCAATCTGATATTAGGAATGAGGACACTAAATTGAGAAATACCATAAAGATAAGAAAAAATAACTCACTGGCAGACATGAGGGAGAGGAGGGAGTGGAAATCTCACTGAGTGTGGAGTGGAGTGACTAATGCTGTAAATAGAAAGGAAAGGAAGGTACAGCAAATCTGGAGCTGCTTCAGTGCTAATCAAAGCCTGTAATAGTCGTGGCAAACACCTTGGGTTAGAAACCCTATGCATTTTTTTTTTTTTTTNCAGGCCTACCTTATACAGTATTTGCAACCATTAGTCTTTTTTTCCCCTGCAAACCTCTTCCATTCTTCACAGCAGAGTGGAGAAACCTCAGTATTGAGCATTTAAACTGTGTGACAAAACTGACTGAAACACACCAAATAATATTTATTCTCCCTACCACAACACCACAGTACCACAGCAATATACCGTCAGCGGTATATTGCTGCTGTTGTTGTTCTTGGCTGCTGTTGTGCAGGGAGATAGACGTTAGAATGTTTGGAGAGGTAGAGCTGCAGTGATAAGGTCTAGACACTATGCTGTATATAATTGAAGAGGTGTAAAAGAAGATGGGGTTTTAGACTACACAAGGACTCCTGCCTTGCCAGTGTACATGTCGGAGGTAATCCTTGTCAAGTCAGCATGCAGTACTGTACACATTCTGCAGAGTTTCATTTTTTTTAAATTTCTTACACTGTTATTATAGCATTGTGACAAAAGATATAGATAAATGCACAGCTCAAATATTCAAATTTCAAATGTGTTTATGTTGTAGATATGATTCTGTAATCAATTCAGTCAGGCTTTCCAACATAACTTTTTAATAGTTTGTGTACAACACAGATTAATTTTTCTCTACCATTACAATCAACCCCTTCATAAATCATCTGTAGTCTAATTTACATGATGTTTAGCAAGTTTATAAAGCGTTGTATTAGATTTTCATTTGTGTCACTGCTGCAGCTTGCAGAGACTTGAATCTTGTTTTACTCTATCAAAATGAAGCATGGGTCTACTTTTACTGTTGTTGTTATGCTACCATTAAATTGCAATGTGGCTTCTGAGTGCAGATTCAGAATGTAAAATTTAAAGGTATGCTTTAGCAAATGATTAACAGTAACTTATACCATATGTGTTTTGTAGTAAATGGGTTAACCCGAGGAAAGCTGCTGGTCCGGATGGAATACCTGGTAAGGTACTGGTGGCATGTGCAAACGAACTCTCAGAGATCCTCACCAGATTATTCAATCTGTCCCTGACCCAAGCCACCATCCCCGCCTGCTTCAAATCAGCCACCATCATCCCCGTCCCCAAAACACCCACAAACAGCAGCCTGAACAACTTCAGGCCCATCGCGCTCACATCGCTGGTGATGAAGTGCTTTGAAAGGCTAGTCTCACGTCACATCAAGGACTGCCTCCCCTCAGCATTTGATCCCCATCAGTTTGCCTACAGGGCAAACCGCTCCACCGAGGACGCCATCACCCTCGCCCTCCAATCGACGCTGAGCCACCTGGATCAACCTGGGACCTATGTCAGACTGCTGTTCATAGACTTCAGTTCAGCTTTCAACACAATTATCCCGGACATTCTCATTAAAAAACTGCTGGACCTGCACCTCCCCCCCTCCACCTGTGCATGGATAAAGAACTTCCTCACTGACAGACCACAGTCAGTGAGGCTGGGCTCCCACCTGTCCTCCACCCTAACTCTGAGCACCGGCTCTCCCCAAGGCTGCGTGCTGAGCCCTCTCCTGTACACCCTATACACACATGACTGTGTACCTTCCCATCCGTCCAACTCCATCTTTAAGTTTGCGGATGACACCACACTGGTTGGGCTCATCACAGGAGGGGACGAGGCTGCCTACAGAGAGGAGGTGGAACATCTGTCCACGTGGTGTTTAGCCAACAACCTGCTGCTGAACACCTCAAAAACCAAGGAGGTCATTGTAGACTTCCGAAGGACCAGAGTGGACCACGCCCCTCTTTACATCAATGGGGACGTGGTGGAGACAGTGAGCTCCTTCAGATTCCTAGGAGTCCACTTATCGGGGGAGCTGACCTGGTCCGTTAACACCAAAGCAGTGATGGCGAAGGCCCAGCAGAGACTACACTTCCTGAGGGTCCTCAGGAAGAACAAACTGGATCAGAGGCTGCTGGTGACCTTCTACCGTTCCACCATCGAGAGTGTAATCACATACTGCATCTCTGCCTGGTACGCTGGGAGCTCGGCTGCGGACAGGAAGGCCCTGCAGAGGGTCATAAACACGGCCCAGAAAATCGTCGGCTGCCCTCTGCCCTCCCTGGAGGAGATCGCCGGCTCCAGATGCCTGCGAAGGTCCACCGCCATCCTCAAAGACCCCTCGCACCCAGCGCATCACCTGTTTGAACGGATGCCTTCTGGCAAGCGCTACAGGTCAATGAAGGCCCGCACATCCAGACTAAGGAACAGTTTCTACCCTTGGGCCATCAGAACACTAAATCACCGCTGACCTGGACATTACTCTGTCAACGTCACCATCATGTGCAATTCTGTTCCCATGGCACCTTGTTCACCACTTTAAATCGGTACCATGTAAACTGTGAAATATATTCTGATTGCTGCTAACTAATATTCTGATTGCTGCTAACTACCTGGTGTTTATTACTCTGTGCAATACTTATTGATTGCTGCTACCATCCCTGCTACTGTTGTAAATATCGAAATACACACATCTATATCTATATATATAAATATACTTGATACACTTTTTTTGATATACTTGATATACACTTTTGATATACTTTGATATACACTTTGATAAGTATATTTATCTTTTCAGCTGTGTAAATATAATTTAAATAGATGTGTACAAGTTGTTTTTACTCTTTTTTATACTTTATACTTATGCACTAAGGGAGAAGCACCTGTAATTTCATTATATGTTACGTATAATGACAAAGCTATTCTATTCTTCTATTCTATTCTATTCTATTCTAAAACATTCAAAAAATATTGGTATAGTCCTTTAAGTGTAGCATGAAACAAAGTCTGATGAAATTGAATCGACTGGTGCGTCTAAAATCTCTGTAATTAGTTGCTAGCTTTCTCAGTGTTTTTGTCTTTGACCCTCTCTTGGTATTCCTCTCTTGCCATGCTGAAGGAGGAGGGATGACCTTGCATGTATGTGTGAGTGTGTGTTCCATGATTTAGTAAGATGACCGTGGAGAATAAGAGGCATCACTTTCTGGTGTGCTTTTCATCTGGGACATAAATACTCTAATATCAACTTCACTGGCATCTGGTAAGAGTGGAGAGCAGCAGAGAAACTGTGCCATCACCCGTTGTGTGTTACACATGAATGTGTGTATCTGTGTGTATTTGTGTGTCCGTTTAGTATGCACACTGTACTCAACCTGCCCAGAGAGAGGATCCATTCTCTCATCAAATATTCACCACCAACCCCAGGCTTCCCAGCTGCCTGCTACTATAATGTACACACACACGTTGCTGTGTTATTGGTGCCTGATGTATTTCCTGAAAAAAGTGCCTCATAAAATATTTCAACCATCCATTTTAAAGGCCATTTTTCAAGTTTATGTAGCTCAACTTCAAGTAGAACTGCCATACAAATTCACCTACACTGCATACAACAAATATCTCAGTTGAATAAAAGGATTGCTAGATTCTGTTCTTTGGTGTGGATCATTTGAAAAAACATATGATCTCCTTATCTTGGGAATTTTAATTTTCCATCCCAATGCACAGGCATCCTTATGCACATATGCTGTAAAAATGCTGTTTTGTTTTTTTTTTTACTAAACAGCATTCACAAATTTAAGTCAAATAACCAAAACAGCAGTTTGATAAGTTGGAAGATAGATCAGTCCTATCCTTGATACAGATAATCAGATGATCAGGCCTTCAGTAATTTCTGCACTTTACACACATGTCTTAAATGCTTTTATGTATATTGTCAGTGCAGTGATACTTTCATGTAATGCATTCAGTTTTGATGCACTGTCTCTTTGCCTTTGATTCTGTAAATTTTTAATGCAAAGAAATGATATGATGGATACCCAGGTAATCTAAACTATCTAGAATATATTACTAGAATGAATGGGGATTTATAATATCTAAGCAAAAGGTAGATAAGCAGATATAAAATGTATGGTGCATAATTTTATACACATGAACTATGCATTCAGCTGTAAAGGTCAGAAAACTTTATAAATTTAAGTTGATTCTAATTGCATAAATGAATTAATATGCTTTCAAAATGAATGAAAATATGTGTAGTATTATAGATATATATATATTAATATATGTTTTACAGTATATTATAATTCACTCTAACTCATATTTGCACATCATACTGGGGGATAAAAGATGGGCAACAACAGTATAGCATATCTGCTGCCAGTGTAAGACTGATATTACATTCAAGGGATTAATTTCATAGCTGGTTTGCTGTTTCATGCGATGTCATGAAATATTATCACATCAGAGACTGGTGTTGTGAATAAAACTGCTTTGGCTGAGGGACAGTAAATACATGAATTCAAGCAAATAGCCACCTTACTTTAATACATATAAATATAAGCAGTTTTCAGGAATGTTGCTGGCAGATATGGATATTTGATGGAGTCTGTTGTAGTCACTTCTAAATGTCATTACTCTATACACTCAGCTATGAACAACTGATATCAAATGTAATTTACCAGAAGGCACTAACATGTTAATGTGTAAGATAGATTACAGTAATTAGTATTCATTTAATAACATAAACACATTCTACAAAGATGTGAAAAGCCAAAATTTACCATGACTGCCATAACAGCAGTTAGTTGCAAAAACTCTCTCTCTCTCTCTCTCTCTCTCTCTCTCTCTCTCTCTCTGTATATATATATATACATATATATACAATATTATAATAAAAAATTCAAATGTGGTTCTTCATTAACTATGGACAGAAACTCTAGAAAATCTTCATAGTTAATAAGTTAATGAGATCTTTATAGTTAATGAGCAAGTGCTGTGATGTTATTTTGTTTGTTTGTTTTGTGTGTGTGTGTGTGTGTGTGTGTGTGTGTGTGTGTGTTTTGTGTTTTTTGGGCGATCTTTATTTCACTCAAATGTCCCTCCAGCATCACTGGCAGATGTATGTGAAGTTGGAACAATATTATGTTTTAAAATATATAATTGCAAAACCTCTGAGTTAGAATTTTCTACGCTAGTCTCATAACTTATTAATTAGCTCTTGTTTAGTTGTATAACTATTACTTATTTTGTATAATTTCTCACCTCTGGTTTGTGCTGTTTCTGTTTTCTCAAGCTTGTAGGGCAATATGTTGTGTTGCTCCACTGGATATGCTGTTCGTTGTTAACAGCCTTAGCCAGCTGTTAGGGCTTCCACAGAGCAAAGGTCATTGTGATGTAATGGGAATGATAGAGATGGATTAGTGGAAAGGACAGCTCCCACAGGGACAGAAACGTTGTGATTACATCCAGATTAATGACACAGCTCTCATTGCATCACAAAGAGACACGTGTCCATGTGCATTAAGTTCACTGAACATAACACCCTTAAACGCAGACACATGCACCAAAACTAATTTGTGCAAATGGATTTACTGTGGCTATATTGCTCCTGGAAATGTTTTCCAAAAATAGATATGTGACGACAAGCCTTCGTTTTTTGTTTTTGGTTTTGTGTGCGTTTGTGTGTGTGTGTGTGCTTAGCTGTGATAAACAGATATAATTTAATCCTGTCTGACACATTTGCTTTCAATGTATTTTAAGTCATCTGTGTTTCTCACTTGTATCAGGAATGTGTCCCATTTCTCCTGGCAGACTTACAGTTCAGGTTGCTAGAGTAGGCAGCGACATAATTTAAAGACTTGTTGGTCCAATGAGACAAAACCCCAGTATGACGTGAAGAGTGAACATGCCTTCACATCACACATCTCACCATACCTCTCTTTTCTTTTCCACTTCCTTATGCTCATCACACTTTCTCTCTGTCTCACTAATTCTCACTGTCTTCTTTGCTTTCTCTTGGCTATCAGTAGTGGGAAAAAGCCAGATGATCTACGCCTCCCATCTTTCTTACTCCTTTGGACGTCCTTTCTGAGCCTCTTGTGTGTTGTGACGTATGCATGCTTTGGGAACCATCAGAGAGGGTGATGAGTGGAAAGTATCTTTCACATATATCAACTAACGCTGACACGTAACACAGATGGGCAGGCACACAGTGAATTATTCTGATAGAGTTTTTAATATAAGGGCATTGGTGTTAAGCTTTTGGAAAAAATGGAAAGACAAAACCATAAATTATGGAGACAGAGGGATTTTGCAGGGCAGGGGTCAGTCTAATCTCTCCTGGCACTATTTGACAATGACTGCTTGGGGGGAATATTGTACTTCAGTGACAGCTGTGGCAGTAAGATAGCACACAGAACATGTTTACACACTGCTGTTTTGTCTGTAAAGTGGGTTGATGCCTATATAATTTCATCCCTTTGCATGTTATTCATGCATATGTATGTCTTCATTATGTTTGTTGGTGACAAATACACACCTTACTTCAAAACTGGGGTCCCCTTTTTTCTACCTGATATGAAAGACGAGGAACTGCCTGTGCCTCTGCTGATAGTAGCGCCTCTTCGCTTATCAGATCACTTATCGATGTGAGGGGGGTGTTGAATTTAATATTTAACCTTCGCTTGTCGTACCATGTGCAGACAACATCAAGAGATAAAAATGAATGCTCACTCTGGGCTGTGCTCCAGAATAGAGCAAGTGAGCACATAAACAAATATAAAAAGTGTTCAAAGAAATATCTTAGATAAGAGTGAATCCAACCAGTTAAATTGTGTGGTGGAAATATTAAAACCATTCAGCTGTACTACAGTGCCATAATAGGAGAAACCCTTTATTTCTGAGAGGATATAACCTGTATCTTATAGGTTAGGAAAAAGGAAAACAGAGTTCATGCATGAATGGTAGAAGGCAGAGATGTTATGTTGCGATGTTTATTTACAAAGAGACATAACACAATCATCAAAGCATATATATGCAAATTCAACAAGATGTCCAAAAATATACGTGTACACATACATACTGTACTGACATCATGGAGGCTTTTTACTTGGTCTGTAGGGCCTCATTTCAACCCCCAGTGCTAATTTTCCACTACTTCTCTGACATTTTCACTTGCATTAAAACGTTCTGGTGCGTTGGCTCCTGATAGAAAATGCACTGTGCAGGAACAACAGAGAAAGCAATAAGAGTGAGGAGAGGAAGAGAAGCTATATGATCTTCATCCGGTGATAGAAACATTACAGCACCCTATTTATTGAACTGGCCTTTGACCCTTTGATCACATATGAGATCAATGAAGAGATTTATTACATTTCTTTCAAATTAAATTGACCTTCTGAACTCTGCAATGCATAATTTCATGAAAAAATAAACAACAAAAAAACATTGAAGCTCTGTTTATGCATTTATCCCCATTTATTGGTGCATTGTAAACCAATCCAGTAGGCAATGCCAGTGTTTAAAAGCTTTGGTCCCCCCAAGAAAAGAATACACATTTGTGCTTAACTAAGAGGACTAATCTGATAGCTCTGTAAATGGCTACATGGACCAACGGCTAGAAGGGCCCAAGAGCCAGAGAAATCACACTAAACTTGACAGAGAGCTTTGATGAGGTGGGGAACTGAACCAGTTCAGAGCCTGTTGCTATGGTAGCCATGTGGAATAAATCAGCAGCATGGATTCTATGCTCAAATGCATTCAGCACCCCACTGTCTCAGGTAGATCCACACAGAATTTGAATGAGTTTAGCCCCATCCCAGCATGCTGCTCATAGTGAGTTTGGGGGGGGGGNGGGGGGGGGGGGGGGAGGAATTAGAAAATCTTATTGGCTTTGCATTTTAATAGAACACAGCACTATTCTACCTGTATGATATCAGAAAACAACTTTACAGGGATATATATGGCACATTGATTAAACCATCCCAGTGCATAAGAGAATTGTGAAACATTAAATATCCAGTTAAATATCAGTTCATTTACTTTTACTTACGTGTTAATTCACTGCACAATACTCACTCTGTCTTGTCTCATAAAGTGTGTGTATTTGTGTTTGATTAGTCATTAATCTTAAACTCTTGCACATGCCAAAATGCACAACCCCACTTTATGGAACTTTATGGAGCCATGAACTCTTTGCACAGACTTTTGCTCTTATTTCAGTATAGCAAACGTGTTCTTTTGCACTATTCTCTGTCTATGCTCTTTGTCTTGTTACTGCACTTCTCATCTCTGTGCACTATGTTAAATGTAGCACCAGGAGGTCCTGGAGAAACAGCATTTTATCCTGCCTGTGTACTTGTATATGGATGGTTTGATAATAAAGCTTTGATTGATTATTGATGGCTAAACCCACAGAGGTGACACCAGCGAAAGATGGTCCAGCTTTTTTAATGGCACATATTGATAAGGGACATAGCACACACATTTTCAATATAATTCAAAAACCCATAGTTGGAAAATGGAGATATCAGTCTAGAGACCAAGTTATTGTTTATTTGTTTATGAATGTGCGAAAAACAACAAGGTCACAACTGTAAGGTGACAAAATGAAAAAAATAAACAAGGCACACCATGGAAAACAACAGATTTTGCAGTAACTCCCATGATTCAATGTTTCTGTCATTTTAGGATCAATTGTATATTCATAGGCTGACCCAACATTTTTGCCAATGACAAGGTTGGATGGTCACCCTCACAATTATTTCTCTTTCGTCTTTGAGTGAAATGCAATGTTTTACATAGCTGTCTATGGTAGTAATTATGAGGAGAGAGAGAGAGAGAAAGAGAGAGAGAGAGAGAGAGAGAGAGAGAGAGAGAGAGAGAGAGAGCAAAATGACTTTGAATACATAGTTACAGTTCACCAGATGTGTACACGAAAGACCACCCTGAATTCTGAATTTCTGATAAATACAATATACAATACACACAATACCGTTGGTACATTTGATCACAATTAGGTGTGACTGCAGACACAAGGCATATAATATCCACTGATATAAACACTTTTCATCTACTGTAACAGGTGCTTAAGTATTTGCAAGTGCTTAAGTATTTATTATTTTCATTGAGGACATATTTATTATCGAAATATCCATTATAGTGGCATTACAACATTCTACTGTACGTATTGTAGCTATAACTGACCACATTCTTATCCAATTAGCAGTATCATAAAAAGCTTAAAGCATTTCCACTTAACAAAAACAATACAACACTATACTTCCAGTTTATGACATCTAAATAACTACAGAACTCAAAGTGAAAATCTAGAAAATAAGTTAATATCGTACTAAAATTGTAAGAGAGCATTATTTTTAACATAGCTTTTTTCTCTCATGACACGTACAGTAAGAGTTTACGCTTTAGTCATTTTGAGTGATGAAATCAGAGGTTTAGTTAAGAAGTCTACGTGTGTGCACTGGGGTTGACGTTTGAATTGGACTGGTCAGTCCTCAGGAGCTGATATATACAGTATGTTCCATCTCTGCAGATCAGAGCCAACATCATGTAATCAGTCATTCATCTCCTCCAAATGTCCTCTGCTCTGCACTCACAGACACTAAATCATGCCTGCTCTTACATTATCTTTATTATTATTATCACACAGTCTGCACCAGATAGGTTTACACTCTGCAGAAAGGCAAAATGATAAGCTTAGTCAAAATCGTAGCTTTTGAAATCGAAATGTTTTTTTGTTCTTGAGAGGTAAGTGAAAACCTTTTACGTGCTGCAAACACTGAGTCTGACCTTTAGACTATTCGAGTGTGTTTTGTGTGTGTGTGTGTCTGTGTCTGTGTGTGTGTGTGTGTGTGTCTAAGTGTGTGTGCACAGTCAGTCTCTGTTCTCCTCAGGTGTCCAAAGTGTGCCGAGGCGCTCGATGGGAATTTTCCTCTCCCCTCCCTTTTCCTTTCTTCTCACCACCAGGAGGAGCATATTTCCTTTTGGTCTTTTTGCGTTTTCTATCAGAGCACCACACTCTCTCACAGTACTCTTCTACTCTCTGGGCATCCCCGTAGCCAATCAACTGGAGAAACTCCTTGTACCACAGCCTGGAGTGAGGGCCTGGGACAGATGATGGCACGAAAGCCCTGGGGCTTATGCTTGGGCCAGGTGGGGGGCCAATGGAGGAATGGCAGGGTGCAGCTTTCTCTCCCATCCCATCATCAGCACTCTCACTCTTGTGAATCGCTGACCCCACCCGCTCTCCTCTGAGCACGTGTAGAGTGGCGCGTAGTAACGTGTGTACATATCCGTGTTCCACCGTCTGGCACACGTATACACCAGCATCAGAGCTTCTCACACGCAAGAACAGCAGCCCGTGGGAGGTCATGATAACACGCTCATCACCTCGAATCTAAATGGGTGAAAAATGGGACAAATTTTTTCAGCCACAGATGTAACATCATGTAGATCCACTGATTGGAATAAATTCTGAACTGCTGTTGCATATGCTGTATAGTCCCAGGGGAGAGAAGGAGACATCAAGGCCAGGAAAGATCTGACATAATTTTGTCCCATAGTCAGGGAAGGAATTAAGCTCTTTGTCTCTCTCCCCAACCCAGTAACAGATCATAACACCCATTCCTCCCCTCCCAGCAAACCACCCCCACCAACTTCAGCATTATAGACATCCTAAAAGCATTAAAAATCTTACAGCATTACTAAGCCAACACCAGAACCCTTAAATCACCATGCTACCCACTCTAAATTCATACCCCAACTCCACTTACTCTCCAAGCTGTTAGCACCACTTTAAACTCACCTCCTGTTTCTCTCCTCCTTTCTGTAAGAACCAGAGGACTTTTGCCTGTAGTGATCGAGGGACACACTCCAGCAAAGTACTGTTGCTCTCCACACCATACACAAGCCTCTCCTCAGCTCGGTGCCACTGTTCCTCTATACATAAATACACTTTTTAAAAGATAGCAGGGGAAAGCTTGAAATGGCATTGTACTCCTGTGACCCTTTATTAGCTGACATATGAAGGATAAATGGCTCCTCTACCCTAATCACCCAGCACAATGGCCGCACGCTGCCCTCCCTTAGCTCAGCTATCTGCAATGGCACATCAGGAGATTATATTTTATTATACTGAGTATAGTGCTTCTCAAGACTCACATTGGGTCCCTTCTGCCAGTGTTTGAAAAAATTTGATCCATTAAAGACACACAAGCATGCGTGTGCACACACACACACAAACACACATCATACACTAACCATCAATTTGGAGCCCATTGCACAGTTGTACAGCGTTGCCATGGCGAACATCCTGCCGCCTGAATCGTCTGCTGAAAGGGAGGAGAAAAATAATTTTGAACATGTGATGTTACTGATGGGTGAAAGGAAAGAGGGGAAGCAATTGATGGTGGAAAAGAGTGGGGTGATCAAGTACATACTGATAGGCATTATACAGTATAACACCTGGCTGTCATTTCTCTTAATGCCTTTAAGCTTGATTTGGTAAATTTCAGAGCCAGATATAATGTGGCTCAAAGTGTGTGTGCTGTTACCTTTTTGTATAGACTCCTGCAGGGTAGAATCTGGAGCATGTGAGGCCATCCCAGGCACAGTAGGGGTCTCTGGCCAGGCAACAGTCAGCACATTCTGAGCCATAGAGGTCACATTGATGCAGTCTGACCTGGGCCACACCCACTTCTGAGCCCACATAGAGCTGTTGCTGTGGACCCAAAAACATGGGGTATTGATATCAAGATGAAATGTAAATTGAATCTATTTTTACCTGACCTCTCTGTCTTTACCCCATCCAAGTGGACTACTTTGGTACAAGTAGGGTACTGTACGTCTAAATGATGTCAATACAGAGTAATGTACAGTGTTGCAATGTTATCATCTTGTGGCTAAAATGTAGAATTGCAGGAATCAACAGCAGAGTAGAGAGAGAGATGCTAAATTTCCTTACCCTTTTATCGGAGATTATGATCTCTGTTATTAGTGCTGGCACCTGCAAGTAAGAAACACTTTACTGCCTTTCAACAAATTAATTAAATCGCCCAGCAAAAGCTATAAGAAGATTAGCTGGCATGAACTGGTTCTGATGCTTCTGCCTATTCTGGATCTGCTCTTAATTAAATTGGCAGAAACTACTGCAGAGTAGTTTTCAAATACTTATCTGAGTAAAAGTGATATACAATCTATTACAAAGTTTGCACTACATTTTGTTATAATATAATACCTTGAATACTTGTAATTCTTCCAGCAGCACCTCCTCCACAGTGTCTGTGTCTTTGTTATAGATGGTGATCACTTTCAACACCACTGAGTCATCTAGGAAGGGAAAGAAAAACTAATGGACATGAATGTTACTGCTGTTTCCACAAAACATAGGATAACTGTGTAGCACAATGTCACAGGAGGAAGACTTTTTAATATCCTCATCAGGGCTCACTGTGTATAATTTGACAGTTTAAATGTATGGTTTTATGCTTTCCTTCTAAACATTAAAATTTTGTTTTGCAAGTATTAGCACTCATTGTTTTCCATATACCTTTGAAATAAACAAAATTAACAAGGGTGTTACTTCACCAAAGATAAATAAACAATACAAGGGTACTAGATCAAACACAATTTCTATTTATTATTCACAGTGTGTGTCTACCAGTGCCAATGTAGAGAACGTGGTAGTATCCATCCTGGGCTTGGACCCTGTCCACAGCAATCTGAGTCAGCTTTCTCCTGCCTGGCTCTGTCTGCAACAGGATGGGTCTACGGTGCAGGGGAAGTACTGGACGATACATTACAGGATGGGAACGTACAAACCGCAAAACTTCATCAGGAAACTCCTTGGAGCTGGAGAAGCCACCACCATTCATCTTACTAGCACACTGTTGAAGAGATCAAGGGGTAGAAGGAGAGAGAGTGATTGAAGGAGCATGGGGAGGTGAAGGAAAGAGGCCATGCATTGCACTGGTAGTATATGCAGTATGAAAAAAAAGCTGACAAGCATTAGTCTGGCTCAGTTTGTCCCTGTGTGACCTGCTGAGGTAGCTACAACACTGCTCAAAGGGCATCTGGCATGGACACAAACAAATGGAGAGTGCTATGAATACATAATGCCGGTGCATTGAAGAATGAATTTCTGTGAATATTGCTCTATTTAGACTTATCAGACTCACAGATCCAGGCCGAGGGTAGGGGACCCTGTCCTCA
This sequence comes from Lucifuga dentata, assembly GCA_014773175.1. Lineage (NCBI taxonomy): Eukaryota > Metazoa > Chordata > Actinopteri > Ophidiiformes > Bythitidae > Lucifuga > Lucifuga dentata. The sequence continues at coordinate 7,934 of VXCM01000612.1, read as the reverse complement.
TAGGGTGTCCAGTGATGTTCTGGTCTCTCCCGGTAGGCAAATGGACCATTAAAGGCTCCTCTGATGTCATCCATGTGATAGACACATACGGCATAGCCTTTAAACACCGCACTGCAAGAGAAGGATATATTAGTAATTTGTTAGTATAACAAAATTAGGATTGTAGAATAAACAGCTGATCTAAGAAGTTGTCATCTAATACTGACCTTGTTGTGCTGAAGAGGCCAAAGATTTCAGGATTCTTCTTATCCTTGCTCTTGAGCACAAACACATCCTCTGAAACACAAAATGCAGAATCATATATTTAAACAGAGACAATTATATTCCATAATATCATAGCTTTAATAGTTTGCATCTATTTGTTCAGTTTCCTCATAAAGATGGAATTCATAAGCAGGGTTAAGCATGCACGGTTTATCAAAAAAAAATCCTTGTAGACAAATGCAGGCACACATAAACACATAAATAAATGCCATTGTAGCCCTACCAAGCTCATCAAAGTGTGTGTCGATGCCATTGGGCCCAGCCACAGAGCAGATAAGACGGGTTTTCAGAAAAGAGNCAAAGTGTGTGTCGATGCCATTGGGCCCAGCCACAGAGCAGATAAGACGGGTTTTCAGAAAAGAGCTCCATCTATTCACTAACATTCTCTGCCCTCCTTGGTCATTCTGATTGAAAAAAACAACAACAACAACAAAAAACAGAGACACAGCTTGTGATTGCACTGAAAAAATAAGTGGGCTTTGGCTTATGTATGTAGAGAAATATGTATATTTATTACCGCACAGACTCGACCAACACGAGTATAGACAGCTTTGTTCACTCCCTCAGCATCCATCTCTCGCTCAGTGAAGAAGAAGTAAACCTTGTCATCATCGCTGTCATCATTATCAGGAATGACTGCAGACCCAACAAATTTAGGTTCTGAGGAAAGAAGAATATAAAACAAAATGCCTGGAGTGAAATATAAAGTTAGATTCATCAATAGACATTGATAAATTCCAACATGATTAGTGAAATCAGGTGTGCCATCTTTGCTAATCGGCTAAATATTTACAATTACCCTGCTCCTAAAAGTTCTGTAAGGTTCACAGCATGTGTTTCTATAGGATGAGTGCAGACAATCTGATTAGGTATTGGAACAATATTTATGTATTTCCCAACCATCACAACTCTTTGACAATGGCTAAAATACAAAAGCACAGAAATCGTACACCATAAATCAGAATATTGTGTGAAAAACTGTATGTATTTGTATATTTTGCTAGACATTTGCAGTGGAATTCAACTGGAATTCAAACAATACAATAATTTTTTTTCTGAAATATACCATTAAGTTGCTGCCTGTCATCTCTCTCAGTGCGTGTGTAGGTCTGGTTGTTGAGTCGGCACAAAGCACCATCATTTTCCCAGTAGTCAGTGTACAGGCCAATATACAGCTCTCCTCCTAATGTACACAAAACACATACACACACACACAATCAATCAGAAAAAAGAACGCTTAACACAGTTTACAACCCTGTTTTAAATACTTGCATGAAGAAATGACCACAAGATGGCAGTATTGACACAGATATTGGTTATGGGATTGTTTGACAGTATCATCCAGCTGAAATGAAGTTTAACACAGCTGTCTTTTTGAACTCATTTGGGGCCGTGCTAAGTGAGAGAGTGAGTATTATCTTACTGGAGAGTGTAGAGGTGCAGGGACTGTTGGGGTCGTATGGGCAGCGTCCTCTCCCACTTGTAATACTCTCCTCTTCAAGACTAAACAGCTTGTCCTGTGGACAACACACTGTTAGAATACACACACAATGCATATACACAAATGCACACAGAGTTAATACACACAAACAGACTGAATGTAAACCCAGGCACATATAGAAAAGCTGTGTCCATGCAAAAGCTAACAACATCCAAACCTCAGGAGATGATGCAAGGAGAGAGAGAGAGACAGAGAGAGACTAAGAAAGGGAGGCAGATCAAAAAGTGATGGATGAGAAAAAGAAAGCAAGATAGATGAGACAAGGAGTGATGGATGACCAAATGAAGAAGTGTTGTCTGAATGCGTATAGCTGACTATGGTTTGCTCTTATATCATACTGAGTTCACTGCTTCTGCTCGTCTGATCTTGCTGCCCTGCACAGCAGATGGCAGAAATACACACAGACACACACAGCCATAAACACACACGCACATATACACACCTGAACTCCCTATAGAACCACAGCTCATATGTTGTGGGCCACCACAGTTTTTATGACTGTCACTGGCAGATCAGAGGGGATGTCATGTATTGATTTATGAGTAGCCAGGGAGCCCCACTGTGCTGTGCCTACAGCTCAGTGTATGACTGTAACAGAAGTCAATTTCTAGTTTAAACTCATCCATTATATGACTATATCTGTCAAATGCAAATGATAAAATAGGTTGAAATAATATTACTACACACAATACTCTGAAATGTGTGTTTTTCTTTTTTTTTCCTTTTTTTTTAGCATATAAAATTATCAGGGATGGTGGTATATAAGTATTTAGTTTTTTACTCAGTTGTTGCCTTGATACACAGCACTAGTATTTTCTGTAAAAAAAAAAAAAAAAATTGCCATTAAGTCAGTGTTATTATTGATAATAACTCTAGACAACAAGTGATTTTATACACTGGTTTTAAATGAATGGAAGTCAACTCATTGGTGGTACAGAGATTAGGTTGCCATATAGCAAAAAGCCATGACTGAATCCAGTTTTGTTGAGGGAAAGTTTGCAGCTTTGAGCATTCCAATGATATGAGTGATGGTTGAGTGTGGTTCCTGTTTGGAAGGTGCTAGTGGCCTGATATACTGGATCACTGTTGGAACGCAGGGTAGAAATCTTTCTCCTCTCCTCTCTCTCTAGATACACCACAGACTCAAACACCTACAGAACTGTTCAGTGTTTAACATCTGTGGAATACGTCATAATGTACACATACACCCACAGATATGGACAGCCAAACTCATACTTGCACACAAAACACCCACCCACACCACACCCATAGTCATACACCCACACACAGACATGCATTAACACATACATGTTGATAATGACTCCACAGTATGGAGTCAGAACATTTGTCTAGTCTCCAAAGTTCTTCCTACAAAAAGCAGCCCCTGGCCTGTTGTCCTTGTTTTACCATACATTCTGATACGAAGGAATAATATGTTATAATATAAATGAACCCTTTGCCAAACAAATATGCCAACTCCAAGGAAAACCCAAAAGCATTGCATGTTGCTAGGAGGATAAACAAATCTATAGTAGCATGTGCAGAGTATTTAACATCTCAAGGGTTCAATCTGCAGTAACAAACCAAGAGGAAAAAAAAAAAAACACTGAAAGAAATATTCACTAATAATCACCATGGCTGAACAGGCCATATAAAGGCAATAAAGACCAAATAAAGGCGCATAGGACAAAAGCCAAGAGAAATTATGAAGTAAATGATGTCTTGGAGGAAGAATTACCATTTGAATTTGTGATTGTTTTACTGAACTCTCAGTGCATCCTTAGGGCTCACCTGTCCTGTGTGTCCCACCCTGATCAGGCCACAGACAGGGTTAAAGGCTCCTGTACCACAGGCCAGCAAATGTGTCTGGTTGTATGGCTGCAAGATCTTGACGTAGTTTGCACACTCGGGCTATGGGAAGCAATATTGGAATGGAAGTGGGTGGGTCGGGTTGGGTTGTAGGAGNTGTAGGCGGGGGTGATTTATGAAACAAGCAACACAGAGGTGAAAAGGTCAGGTTTTTACTGCATCATCAATAACATTAATACAGCAGGCTGAACAATAAAGGTTACTGAGCACTGAGCACAATGAGATATGCAGTCAAGCTACAATATATGTAGTGACAGTACTGATTTAAAAAAATATATATCTATATAATATGATTAATGACATACTTAATGCATGCATAAATATTTATATGCTGACAATGTATGCAGTGCACGAAGTCACATTTTTAGAAATGCCCCTTACCTTCTCCCTGCCCTTCATCAGGCATTCCTCTATCTGAGATTCAGTGCTGGCCCACTGGATCTAAGAGATACAGTTTCATTGACATTAAAAGTTCAGTTTTCAAAGAATAAAAATAAACTAGTAAAATATGATTAATATTTGATCACACAGCTATTATTTACACTGCCATATTCTAACAAAAATATGAGACTATATAAAGTCACAGATAATGATGAGACTGTTTCTTTTTAACTTGGTCAAAACAAAGTCATATGCTCTGTATTTACACACACACACGCACACACACACACACACACACAATTTGGCTAACCTATGGGTGTGAGAGTTCAATATGCCTCACTTCCTGATGAACAGTCAGGGATACATAAAAACACTACCTCCCTGTGGTGTGTGTTGACCTGGTCCAGGCTCAGGGAGTACAGGGTATTCTTGGCCCCCACATAGAGCCTCTCGTGGCCCTCATCCATAAGCATGGTCTGGGGCTGAAGTGCAGCACCATGTCCCTGGAACACCCAGGTCCTGTTCAGTCGCCATAGCTCTGCATAACAGATACACAGATAGATAAAGGCAAATATCTATAGAGACAATTAGATAGACATGACAGGCAGGTAAATAAATCTGAATTGCAATTTAAACCTGAATTATTGTAGTTGATTATTTTGTCTAGAATATTTCATCAGTTTCCTCAGCTCAAGGGACTTCCAACTGCTTCAGTAACTTGTGCGTGAGTCCCAACAGCTTCCATTGCCAAATGCATATTGTATCACATGTTTCTGATTCATAGATTCCCCAGAGAATGACAGAAAGCAGCAACAGGGTTATCTCTCCATCTCATCTCGCCCTCCCTGTGCCATCCAAGCATCCGCTCACTCAGTTCAGCTGAGCTTCTATGTGTTACTCGCTCCATCACAAATGCACAACACATCTTGTTTTTATCACCGCTGAAAGTTCACATGGCTCGGAAAAGGGAAGCCGAGAAAAACACAAGGAATTCATAGCAAAAAATGACAGGCTGAGAATGACAAAAAAAAAGTTAAGCTAAAATAGGAAAAGCCAATAGCAGTTTTGATCAATCAAAAGATTTATTATTAGACAGTGGTGAAATCAGAATAGCCAAGTATAAAGCAGGTCTCCCAGTCTTCAGAAAGCACCAGAAAGTAGCTATAAAGACTATTAACCATCGATACAGCTCAAGCATGAAACTCAGTGTCATCAAGCATGACATTGTGCACAATATACATTTCCCAAAGCCTTTCCTGAGAGGCGGCTCAGCAGATGGGATATGAGTCCTGGGAAGGGTGTTGTGATCAGGACATAATCTGTCCTATCATCTCTGTCACCAGAAGGACATGCTTTCATCAGACAGGAAACAAAACCATTCTCTTTATCAGGCATTAGGTTGTGATCAGCTGCCACTTCCTGTCAGTCTAACTTTAGGTGATATGTAATTGTACTGCACACATGCACTCAGTTTTATATATTAGATTGAACCTGACAGGCCACTTTTATCTGCATACCTGCTCTGTGTGAGTTTGAGGAGTGCAAGGTTGAGGGTGAAGGATTTAAACGAAGCGCTAAAGCCCCAGAGGTATGTCTTCCTGTGAGTCTAACTAGTCTGAAAAATCATTGGGACCAGGAACACATACCCGGGTGTCCTTGTAAAAGAAGAAGAAAAGGAGATCTGGTGTGTGTTAGCATACCTTCTGAAACCTCAGACAGATTCAAAAAGAGAAGTCTGTCTTAAAAAAAAATGTATGTTGGCCTGCAGGACTCTCTCCATTCGTTCCACTTTCGTGCCTACTTTAGACCTTTCATGCTGTCAGCACTCCTCAGTAAAGTTAGAGGAGGAGGGGAAAACACAGGCTACCATCAATGACAATACTACCTGTAATCCTATGCCAAGCTTTCAGCTACCCTCAAATAATGCTGAGACATCTACACCAGGGTTGCAGGGGGTAATTCTGCAATTTGTTTTCCTACCATCTGTGTATTTTTAGAGATATTTGATCTCCAAGATAGAGGCAGAGAGTGTTTATCCCATTTACCCCAGATCACTCATAGTTTCAGCACAGACCCTGTGGAAAATTCTGTTTGTTTAAGGTGGAATTAGATCTCCATAGAGAGAGAGTGAGAGAGTGTCTATGTATATTTTGCTGCGATTAAGATATCTATGGTGGAGACAGGCGAGTGTTTGTTTGAGTAGCATTAGATCTCAGGTGGTTCGGTGGCAAAGACTGAGGGGATGTGGCAGTGGTGTTCTGCCAGGTTTTAGCAGGTTTTAGACATGCTTCCTGTAATTATTCTATTCACACACATGAATTCCCCCCCCCCCCNCCCCCCCCCCCCAGTTTCCCCTGAGTTACCTCGAATTGGATCAAGGACAGTACTTTAACATTCCACTGCACCTTTGCACCTTGTCTATAGAAGTTAGGCTGCTTCTGGAACAATCAGTTCATTCTTTATCTGAATCCAGATCTGCCAGCTCTTATTCAGATGACACACTCAATGGCTATTGAGAGTGATGGAGTAAACAGTGCATCAGCCAAACCCTTTTTCCATCCACTTTTTCATTCGTCTTTGGCAATAATGACAAATGGCATCTGATTCACATAGCGACTTTCATAGAGAAATGCATGGACATGCACAAACTATCTCCCTCTGTCATTCTTGTTTTACACGCAGACACACCATTTGTAATTTTGTCTGCGCATGTATAATCACAAATGTGCTGATTTAAATGTGCACAAAGAAAGAAAGAAAGAAATAGTTTGATATCACACAATGCCATTTAGCAGGCTTCTCCTCTGTCATTATGTGGACCAGTTACAGACAGTTGCTCAGCCTCAGACTGAAGAGGGGATTTCCGCATTTCCCCTTTTCTCTCTCAGTCTTCTCCAAGTCTCCTCTCCAAGTCTTTCTACACCATCTGCAACCAGTAAGGGCTTTTGCCATCAGCAGAGCAGCTGAGAGACAGAGGGTGTTTCTCCAACAGCAAGTGAGCCAGGGAGACACATGGCCCTACTGTGGTCCCACTTCACACTGAACAGAGTGAGAAAAAGGACTCCCTCAAGACAAACTTTCATCGGCTATCTGAGGGGTGTAGAGAGATGCCTGAGAAGATTTGTTAAAATGAAATCAAAATAAACCTTCTGATCTCCTCTTTATCCATGTAGAAACATTTAGTGCATGTGTGTGAGAACAGTGTGTGTGTTTGTGTGTCTGTGCAGTAGCCAGTTACCATTACGATTTCAGATCTCATAGGAGGAGAAAATTCAAAGAATACAAGATAAATGCACACAGGAGATCATAAAACCTTTTCAGAAGGCAACATAAAAACACAAATTAAATTTGCTATCATGATTTGATATGTTGCCAATTCTAATGACACATTTTACTGAGAAAAATTAAATTTGAAGCAGACATTCTAACATCTCCAGAGAAATCTGCCTATTTTTACCTAATGAGTGATGGGATTTGTGCTGGAAGAGACAGAGAGAGAATTACTGCAGTTTTGGACTAAAGGAGATGAGAAGAAGGAAGGAGTTTGTTCTTCTCGTGTTGTTGAGGTCTGAATGAGAGAATGGAGCCCCCGGGAGTGAGGTCAGGAGTTAGAAGGCTGGGGTATTATACCATTATCGGTATGGCCTTGTGTTCCTGTATCCCCTTGTGTGGGGAGAATGATGTCACTTAGCAAAATGAAAGCCACATGGATCTTCCAAGGAGGATGAGAAAGAGATCAAAAATGAGATGTGTATTTTTTGTGTTGTAAGTGTAACTTTGCTAAGGAGAGTAGCATTAAGAACCGTCAGTTCATCTAATAATTGTTTGGAATAAGCAAACAATGATCAAGAACTTGTGTCTTCTTCTTCTTCTTTTCCTTTCGGCTTTCCCTTCAGGGGTCACCACAGCGAATCATCTG
>VXCM01000611.1:49476-155877 GCA_014773175.1 Lucifuga dentata | reverse complement strand
TTTATTCGGGCTTGGGACCGGCACAAGGTGGACACTGGCTTGTGCCCCCTTGAGGCTGCATTGAGGCTGCTGAATGTAGAAATTATAAAACTTTATTAAACATTAATGCCAATATGTGTGTGTACCTTTGTGGCAGAGTCAACAGGTGCTCCTCTCTCCAGCAATTCTTCCACCAACTCCTGGTGGCCCTCTTTTGCTGCCAGATGTAGTGCGTTCAGACCATTCTAGAGAGAAAAATATATATCAGCACATGTATTACCATTATCATTGCATAACTGCTCCGGGAATTACAAGAATTTACTCCCTGAGAGTGGCTGCTTGTTTGAGAGTTTTGAAAATGCCAATACAGACACCTGCATTACAATGCAAAAGGTGGAATATATGGGGATGGACAATGACATCAACATGATTATCTTTACCTTCACTTTTGCCTTGTGCATTCCAAACTAATAGCCCTGTAAGAGGCATGTATAACTTTATGAAGCTTGTGGCACCATTGTTACTGAATTCAAAAGAATCGATCCTCTAAGAAGCATGACTTTGCTTAGCAAATGTCTTGTCAAAATCCACTTTATCATATTTTGAGATATCTTAAGTACAACGTGGACAATCCCAACACAACACAACACTTTTCACAACAATTTCAAAAGAACTTAAGGGTGGATGAAGGGAAATTGTGAATCGGAATTCATCCTCTAGGGACAATGCACATCTGTACCAAATTTCAAGATGGATTGATTACAATACATGTCAAGATAATCACTATAGATAAAATTGTTCAAGTAACAGATCAGCATATCAGAACTGACAGATCAGCAACACCATCCCTGCAACCCTGCTTCTCTTTAACATAAGCACAAAAATGCAGAAATATGCAAAAGCAATGAGAATGCAGTGAAAATGCAAAAAGGTGGTAATTTCTCTGCAAATGTTTTAAGATATTCAGGAATAAAAGACATAAGTGTTGGTCAGAGAAAGCATCAGGCTGGTCTGATGATAGAGTTATATCAAAGGGCAACAATTTATCAATCACAAGTACAGACTGTCACCTGAACAAGAATAGTACTTTGTGTAATGATCCAAATGTCACAATGGCAAGAAGCACATGCAAATATATGCATACAGGTTAGACACACAATAGCAGTTCACCTCATCTTCCTCCTCCTCCATTCTGTGCAGTATCCCTCTCAAACTTGCAACTAGAAGATTTTTAAATCCTGCTCTTCTTTCTATTCCATACATTCACTGCTCCTTTTTTTTCAAAACAGGTATCAGTCTCTCTGTCTCACTTTCTTTCTATGCATTCAGTTCCTTCGTCTTCCTTTGCTCTCTTCGATCTCTTGCCCTCTTTTTTTGGTGTACCAAGCCTTGCGATGGAACTCCAGGTGTCAGCTACTGGTCCTCTGGTTTACCCACTGCCCCCTGCTTTGGATCCAGGAGTTTGGATGAAAAGATCTGTCTGCCTTCTTCTTCTTCTTCCCCCCCCTGCAGCTCTGTCTGCTGTTACAGAGGAACTACGCCTGCAGGAACTGGAGGCTCTCTTGGCATTGATGTAAAGAGAGGCTTCGTTACCCCTGTCATTCCCTCTTTCTTTGGCTTGGACACATACAACACATGCACACACCCTCACACACATAAATCAGTACAGATGCACACACACACACACACACACACACACACACACACACACACACACTAGCTTTGAGTTTCCAAATGCCAAACAGCCACAGGGGTTTCATATTTCTGCGCAGTCATAGAGGCTATGTGGAACACACACACACACAGACCTGGAGGGTCATATTTAGGAGCTGCTGAAAATGTCAACCTTTCCAGAAGAGGGCATTCCTCAGAGGCCAAAGTATGTCTGTGATATGTATATGCAGAGCCATAGAAGGTGTTGCATGACTTTAAAAGAGAAAAGGTTTAATTGTTTCTTTATCTGAAACAGTGTCATGTTTTCTAAAATACTATTTATAGTCTATCATTCATTATCTGCATGCAAAAGTTCCTAATGTGCCTTTGAGAGGACTTCTGATCCTTTATTTTTGAAAGGTCATAATAGGGCCTCCTAGAAACAGCAGCAAGATATCAAAGATGCCCTTTGATGGCTATAATTATTATCATTGTCATTACTCTCATTATCAACATCATCATCATAGTCATCATGTGAGGTAACTCCCCAAACATAACACTAGAGATTCAGTTTGATTGTACTGATAAGTTACAGAGCTCCAAAATGGCGGCCTCCCTGACACAGCAAAAAAAAATAAAAATAAAAATAAATAAATAAATAAAAAATTACAGTCTTATTAGTGTTTCAATCACATTTCATGCATTATATATTGCATGAGAGGAAAACTAAACCCACTGCAGATACACACTTATACCAAAACACACACTTAGACATGCTCACCCACAACCTGATCTAAATCTTCTTTTCCACTGAGCTGTAAGTGAAAGATTCACTTAGCTAATGGACATTGAGTCAAACTCAGTGATGTGGGGCAGTATGTATTTCTCCCTGACAGGAATGACGCTGCAGAACTGCATCCAGATTAATATTCATGCCCCTGTGCCCCATGACTATTGTTATTCTCACCCATGGTAATAAATGCTAAAGTTTATTTGGCAGTATTGTAGGTATCAGTGTCATATGGGAGGAATGTCCGTAGAAAGACAGGAAATGCTGTGAATGTGTGCAGATTAAAGAGTAATACTACTCAACAAGGCTTAACATTTATGTAGCTTAGAGGGGAAGTCAGACCTGTAATTACATTGATAACCAAAACAGCTCAAATATACACACTCAGGGCATGCTGTATCTCTCTCACACACACATGCAATGCACACACAGCTCAAATCGACAAATCTAAATTAATTCAAACAATGGAATTCTGTGATATATTGTTTTAAATTGATGCTTAAATACTAAGAGATAAACTGTAGGAACCACCATTGATCATCACAAAATCTGTGCATATGTACGGTATATTGGGGGTTCTGAGTTTAAGACGTGTGTTATGAGGTTCAACTGGAGCTGTTTACTTTCTTAAGAATGCACTCAAGATACTTTATAATACTGTGAGTAATAAAGATCATAAATTTACTTTGATAAACATTTACTACAGTATGTGTATTACAATTTCTTGTATTTGTTTCGTGCGTAAAATCTATGAAATAGTTGGACTGTAGATTTGGCAGACAGGTAGCGTATCTCTCTACCCCTCTTCTTAGCTAACTTGGACAGTCTTCTGCCCTTGGCGCCTGACTCTGGCCCTCGCCACCCTGTTTGCTGCTTTCTAGGATCTGGCTCTTGAATTATGCATCAACACAAGGAAAATAACACTTAAAATCCCTCTCTGAAGCTCCAGTATCTCCGCACATCATCTAAATGCAGTTTGATTTAATGTTATGACTTCATACAGGGACTTTCTACTGATGATACTGTATCTACCATATTCATTTCCTGGATCCTGATAGCATTCTTGAAACAAACAGCTAATATTAGGGACATTACAGCACAATATGGTGGGGGGAAAATAGGATGTGTTCCCTCAAGTGACCTCTGTGTTATTGCTGGAGCGACAAGAACTGCTTATGGGTGCTTAAGATTTTCTGTTCCTTAATTTCAAAGTTATTACTGCTACTTCCAGCTAACCATACCCACATTTTAGATTTCTACATGAAAGACTTAATGCCTACTGATGCTCTTAACAGCAGAGCTCTGCTTGATGCTGAATGTACTGGTTATTAGAGATGATGTTTCAGTAATTGTATGGGGTGGTTGTTCTACGACATAACTCTGATCCATTCATTTCCTGGTGAACATGCTTGCTCCTAATCACACGTAATATAATACTTTTGAGAGACCATCTGGGTCTCCTATTAATGCACCAGCTGTAATAACCGGCAACAAAAATCATTTCATTCAATGCCAATAATTATGCCCTTCAAGTCTTCTTCAGCATGAACCAGCATGACCACACCCTAAATGTCCTTCCTCTTCCTCAAATATAAGGCAGATGGTTTGTGAGTATGTTGCATCCTAGCTAAACATTTAAATGAAGCTGTGGTGGTGGCGCCATAAACCTGTGACCAAGATGGCAGTCTGAAAGTAAAAGTTATCATCATTGCTATCAGATGACTGGTAAACACGTAGAACTGTCTGACTACAGCCAAACACGCTGTGAACCCACATGCCTTAAAGACGAATAAAAGTTGACCTGCATACTCACAGAAATCCATTCGTTTGCATTTCATTGTAATATATAGACAGAGCCAATATATATATATGTGTGTGTGTGTGTGTGTGTGTGTGTGTGTGTGTGTGTGGGTGTAGGTCAATGTTCTAAAACAAAGGGTAAAAATGAGCTAAAGTTTACTGCTAAAGGTCAAATGTGAAGAAAAATATACAAGATTAAAATGTGAAGACATATCAGCTGACAGGTATTTGTCTCTTGTGACTTGCTAACAAAATCACATGTACTACTGTATATTCTCTTGCTCTCTCTCTCTCTCTCTCTCTCTCTCACACACACACACACACACACACACACACACACACACAAAAGGCTATGTACAGCAGTAGTGGTATTTATATGAAAATGTCACTCCGTCACCTGATGAGAGCTCAGATATGATCATCTGACTACTGACAGATATAAAGGGCAGGGGTCTCCTGTTGCAGGAAGGGAGGTGTTTGTGTGTGTGTGTGNGTGTGTGTGTGTGTGTGTGTGTGTGTGTGTGTGTGTGTGTGTGTGTGCGCATACGTGCATGGGCATGCATGAAGTTGAGTGTCAAAAATTGCAGCCACTAAATAGTCAGGCTTCCCTGTCAGTGCACCAAACAAACCCCTGGTAGCCATGACAGCAAATTGTAGTGGTGTGGGAGGGAAGCTGCCACTTCCACAACCAACCACAGCCCAGAGTATAAATAACTGTGTTAAACTGCTGGAGAGTCACAAAAGACCAACTACAAGAACACAGTAATGAGGAAAATAAACAATTTTATATCAGAATATTGATATATAACCACAATATACCATTTTTCTTCTGGTGATTCCAATGAGAAATTTGTAGAAGACTGACATTTATAAAAGTCCTTCATCATCCTGAGTTTACTGTGAATCTTCCTGTTTTGTATTTACAATTTTGCACTTCTCTTCCTCCATGCTTCCTTGTCCAATGTGTTAATCACATGCTCTCCTGCCAATTACTTTGCAACATTGCCTGCAATATGCAAGTGCAACTACAAATATTAAAGGGATATGCTAGTAACAAATCCCTACTGGTTGACAGACCTCTGTACAGTATATACCACCATACTATGTTTCCATAATGTGTACACACTTTCTCACCTATCATTGTGCATGACCACACGTATGCATGCACACACACACACATACCACACATATGCACGCATGCACACATGCACACACATACACACAAAAATCACTGGTATGGTCCTTTGTTTTAGCATTTTGGTATTTGTGGTGTTTTGTGACACACATACCACATGTATGCATGCATGCACGCACATGCACACACGCACACACACACACAGTATTACAGGGCCCCACTCCCCATCCAGCATTAAAATACCATGTGAGTAGTGTAAGTCATAGTGTCAAAGACAGGACTGTGGTGGGTGGGTGGTNAGGGTGAGGGCGACTGGGGGTGAGAACAGCTGTCAGAAAGAGGCAGACTATTCAAACGCAGCAGCTGAGACTGGAGGGATTTAGGGGTGTGTGTGGTATAGTAATGTGGGGGGGGAGGGGTATGCTGGGTATGATGTTGGGGCTGGCAAGGTAAGGTATGTGCTGACGTAGCTCACTGCGTGATGCCACTGTGACACAGCAGAACTAACAGAGGATTCAGCAGGTTTGACAGATGGACCAGATGATGATTGAGTTTAGGGATGTGACAGTAACATGTGCTGAGTGTTATATGTTGACTAATACACTCCAGGCCAGAAGTTTGAGGTCACCCCCAGATTTAGCATGACCAGAATGAATAGCAAGTTAATCACAAAATGATGTGGTAGGCAGACAGCAGGCTATTGAATAGAATGTTAAAACACATCAGCAAGAGAGTTTGAACACAACTGGAGTGCCATTACACTAATACAGACTGGGCATGCCTTCATTAAAAATAATTTCTTAAGCCATAGTGGCTACATAATNTTACACTAATACAGACTGGGCATGCCTTCATTAAAAATAATTTCTTAAGCCATAGTGGCTACATAATCTGCTCTGGTTGACAAATTCTTCTTGAAAACTAATTAGTTACATTTATTTTATGTATTTTTGTCATTTCCTGTGAAATAAATTGCAAAACAGTGTATTGATGATTTTTTTTTTNGGGGGGGGCGGGGCCTCAAACTTCTGGCCTGTAGTGTATGTGTATTAATGACACATTTAAAACAGAAAGGTGTACATATAGGCCATGACATAGTAAATGAGGGTGAATGGGGCAACTATACCCCTATGGTTAGCCCATTATGACCCTCTAGTTGATATAAGTGGCTCTCTACTACAAAATGCAAATGTAGTAACTGAATTTTTGTCCTGAAGTAGCTACAGGTAAAGCGTAAGAAGTGTCCTTACCTGGTTACAGGTGCCGATATCTACTCCATTTTTCAGGAATTCAAGGACTTTATCGATGTTCCCCGCCCGAGCAGCTCGCAGGAAGCTGGTGTTACTGTCAGACTAGAGAGAGATGAACATAGAATGGAAGACATTATTACAGATTGGAATAGAAGGATTTTTTAAAATTCAGTTTAAAGAAGCATACTGGTGATTTTGGATGTTTTGAGCCCAATAAATAAAATCTGCATGTTACATTACTGCCAATCATTTTCCAACCATACTACTGGAGCGGTAAGGTTTAGAATTATACTACCAGGCAGCCATTGGTTTCAATTCATTCCAGTACGCTATTAAAATCAACTTGTAGAGACTTGAAACATGCTTGAGATANTTGGTTTCAATTCATTCCAGTACGCTATTAAAATCAACTTGTAGAGACTTGAAACATGCTTGAGATAAATCATCCATCACAGCAAACATGTTGTTTAATCTTTTTAATTGAGGTTACTTAATTTAACCGGTCCAACACGGACCTGCATGGAATAAAATGAATGCCTCCTCGAGGCATATTGTTCCAGAAGAAGCCAGATTTTATAGAGAAATTAAAATATAAAATGTATGTGGGTAGTATTTATTAGGCTTAAACTTAAACATACAAAATTACTGGTATGGTCCTTTGTTTTAGCAATTTTGGTACTTGTGGTGTTTTGTGACAAAGTGTAATTGGTAAAGAACACATTAAGTTTAGAATGCACTTATTATAAATTTCAAAATGGTGTTTGAAATGTACATGAGCAAAATTTATACAAACATGTATTTCCTATTTTATTTCTACTCTTATGGCAGTGATTATTTAACCACTCATTTCTGTCTTAGTTCTATTTCCTCAAATATCTGAATTGCAAAAAAATCAAATCAATTCAGAGAGGGACATTAGTTGTCACTGCTGTGGATGTTGAAGGTTTATATGATAGGGCTGATAGTTTGTAGCTGGTATAGAAAAGTCTGAGGGATGAGCCAGACTTCCTGCCCTTATCAATATTTTTAACTTACACACATGCACACACACAGACACACACACAAGGTTTAAGATGGTGCAAATATACAAATCTATCTTTTGCAATATCCAAGCAGTAATTATGACATTTATCACAGAGAGACTGATGAACTGAACATTTCACTCTGGACTCCTCAAAAAAGTTGACCTAGTTTCTCAGAGGATGTAACAGAAGAACAAGGATGTCAACAAGGATTCTGCTTGTGACCTGGATTCAATTTTAACACTCCTCAAGACAACCTGAGTCCTCCTCGCTGTTTCACATTTCACATAAATCACATCTCTGAGAAGATATATTTCTCCTATAGCATTAGTACCATGTGCCAAATGTTATCTCTCATTACAAACATTGAACATTTGGATTGGGATTTTATAATCATGAACATTTAAACAGATGTGACAGAAAGTGAAGGACTGTGCTAAATGAATGACACACTCCCACAGTGGGTGTATTGATTTAGGTGTTAAACATCTTATTAGTGGGCTTAAGGCACTCAGACAGACAACACTTGCTCTAAATTTGTGAAGTCAGCGGAATCACACTTCCCCTGACACGTCTGATATGCAACTATAACCCTGTGTCAAAGGTCAAATCAGGTCAAATCCCTTACATAAGATTATATCAGACACAAACACACATTCCCAGCAGAAGGAGTTCAACACATCTGGTCTTAAATGAGACACTGAAATAGTACAGTGTAACAAAATAAGGAGTAATTAAACTTATGAACCATCTCTCTCTCTCTCTCTCTCTCTCTCTCTCTCTCTCTCTCTCTCTCTCTCTCCTTCCTTCTTACCAGTGAATCATCAGTTTCAGATCCAGAGTCAGCAGCTCCATAGAAGTCATTTTGTTGGTTTAAATCGTTGTCACTCCCAGTGTTCTTTATAGCTTTATCTGATGTACAAACCTCACATATTGCTGCATTTCCCATGATTAGCAACCAAATTCATGAAGTCTTTGGCCTTAATTAACTCAAACTCTGCAGGTTCTAATCTATGGTTGATGCACTTCAGAAAAGTCCAACCCTTGAAGTTTCTCAATTTAAGTCTTCTGGTAAACTCCTCTCTAGTGTCCTGATGTTTGGCTGCATTAATAAAATAAACCTTTAAATACTTCTTTAATGTCTTCTGTGCATGTTTACTTCTTGTCAGATGTCTTCAATGTTATCACCACTTTCTCCTCTCTCTTCTCATCTCTTGGTCAGCCAAAACTCTCTAGGCTTGTATACCTCTGGCTCTGTCTTAGTGTGTGAAGTCTATCCAATGCCAAGTCCTGCCTGCTCTTCCTCGACATCTCTTTCTGTGGGATAACAACTGCAGCCATAAACACTTTTTACCCTCACTGTGTCTCCAGCCTTGGCTAATTTTACTCTCCATACCCTTTTTCCAACCAGGCCCACAGCCCCTCACTGTGTCCAGGGTGGGGTGTGTGACAGCTGGTTGCAAGTCAGACAAGAGCCTACATTTCCTGCAGTATTATCTAGGGACGCCAAGGGTTATGGTGGAGATATGAAAGATGAGCCTCAGCCTCAAAGTACTCAGATTAAATTACAGTAATTTACAACCTTACCTTATATGAAGCCCACTATTTATCATTAAGGGAATGTAAAAAAAAAAAAAAAAAAAAAGCCTTAATGCTGAGGATATGCAATGCCAGACAGGGTAAAAAAAAACAAAAAAACAAAAAAAAACAAACCTGGTTCACTTATTAAGGGTTTGACTGAGCACATGCTGTTACAACAATAATATTCCAGTATTATGTATATTGGTCTAGACTAGAATTATGTCATTGATCAGAAATACAACGCTGATCTTTCAGTCTGAATTCACCCAATGGTACGACACATCCATCTCTCTAGCATACATCCCGTAAATGGATTGGGTTGAACATGTCCTAGCTGTAATCTCTGTATCTGCCCAGGATTTATATAGATTGACCTGTTGTCAGTAATGTAATGGAGGATACTGGATTTTACCAGCACCGATATCCATGTCATGGTTTACACTGGAGGGAAATTAACATCCCATGAAATAGGACCTTGAAATATAGCAGCTTAAAATATATGTACAATAGGCCACTTATTATAAATTTTTGACAGATGTCATGACCTGCATAAGCAGAGCACATACTGTAAGTTCACATACTATTTGCATAATGAGGAAAAGTGCTATCAAAACGCAGGGCTAAGGCAAAGTAATTTCCATCTGAAAGTGGAATCCATCAATTCACATTTAGGCCACTATCATGAGCTGTTTTTTGTTTCTTAAATCACCAAAAAAAAAGTTGTCCTGGTCAGATCCCTGGTCTGTCATTCATTTCATCCTCCTCCTCTAAGTTCCTCACAGGACAGTAGCTACAGCTCATTGCATGGTGACAATGTTGTTTTAATCTGCACAGCCAACTCACACATACAATGTCCTCCCATTCCTACACACGTCAGAGTCCAGTAGCATGTGTGTGGATGAAATGGTGATTTAATGAGTACACGACACCCTTTTAATGATTCTTAAACCTGTATGCATGGTATTGCCATGGACAAAAAGTGTGTGTTTTACCTGCCGCTTCCGCTCGGCTCTCTTGCGCCTCCGTCTCCTCCTCTCTTTGGCTTTCTGAAGAGCTTTGTAATCTGGATTGAGCTCAAGATCACGAGTCTTCTTCAAGTGAGCTGCAGCATGAGCCATGCTTTCACCTTAATCCCTCTGCCTGTCTCAAACCACTGTTTTCTCAAGCGCTAAATGTTATCATTCACAGTGTAGTCTTTCATACATGCTTGCCTAATACTTACTAAATGCACTTCCTTCACAGATATGAAAAGAACAGGGTTTTCAGGAAAAGTGTATCATGATTAATTCAGACGATTCAGTGCAAGCAGACTTCAAATCAGAGTTTATCAAATGTCTTCAATTAGAAAATACATGAAAAATGTTCAAATCTAAGAATAAACATAGACCATTTTAGATAGCTCCAAAAAAAGATCCTCCCAGCAAATCAACTGAAAATAAGCAGTTGTTGTGTACTTCTTTCTGTTTCCCTCTCTGTCTCTTTTTTCTTCTTTCCTTTCTCAAAAGAAAAATCTGGATAATGATAGCCTCCGTCCAGCCAGGAAATACCCGCTGGATTTTCACATTCTTACATATAACCCACACAGGAGCTACACAGCCATATACGTAATCCAAAAGTATAAAGGATTGGTGAATGATGACAGTAAGCCCTATTCTCTTACACACACAAAGGGAATGACCCAGGCCATATCTACATATAAGCCTTCTATCATGTGAACAGATGCAGCTCTGTATGTGTGTGTGTGTGTGTGTGTGTGTGTGTGTGTGTGTGACAGGTGAGTGTATAGTGTGTAAGGGATTTAATGAGGCTGCATGCCAACAGCAGCCTACTACCAGAGCCCTTGCTACTTTAACCATGTGTTGAAAACATTGTGTTAAGTTATTAAGTATTAAAGTTACAGGGGATGCAAGAAGCAAAGATGAGAAGCAGTAGAAGGGGAGAGTGTCCTTGGAAATTTTGCAACAAGAGAGGTGCATTTTTGTTCTCAAGAATACATTGCTCATACAGTAAAATAGCATCACATTTCCATTGCTTGTCTTCACCTATCTCCAATATATACAGCAATTTAACCAGTTAGCCATTTACTGAAGGGGGATCAAATTTCAATTAGTCATAAATATAATGAAGTATAATTTGATTTCTTGCAAGTTTGATTGAAACACTGCCACTTTAACTGATAGGAAAATAAGAAGGCAGTACTCTGGATGGTGAAATGAGACAATACAGAGGGGGGAAAGAAGATATTAAAAAAAAAAACTGCTAGGATGGAAGAAGAAAAAAATACCAATAAATGAACAGTGTGAAGAGAGGGCATTTGAAAAGAAGAGGAAAAAGGAAGGGGAGAAAAGGAGGTGGGGTGTCTGCAGGGTAAAAAGTACAGCCTGTCCTTCTGTGCACAAGCAGAAAAGGGACAAACCACTCAGTCCAATGGGGGCCCAGCGAGCAGAGAGATATGGCTTGTATTCACCCCTCCATAAGGGAAAAGTGGGCTAGTCTGAATCTCAGCTGCACTGCACCTTCAGTATTAGTTAACAGAATATGATTTGACAGCTTGTCAGGTGAGTGCCTGTGTGTGTGTGTGTGTGTGTGTGTGTGTGTGTGTGTGTGTGTGTGTGTGCGTGTGCGTGTGTGTCACCAGCAGATGGGTTTCAACGTCTCTTGTTGTCAAGCCAGCTAAAAATGTGAGGAGTTTGAAATGTCAGCACCAGGGACAGTTCCCTCCCNTCTCTCTCTCTCTCTCTCTCTCTCTCTCTCTCTCTCTCTCCTCTGTCAAACCTCTATTTCTGCTAACATAATTGGCCTAATATGTTTTCCACAGGCTCAGTCACATTATTAGCTCCTGATAGATGGGGTCACACTGTTACACACATTGGTGGTGTGACAAATACATACCACTAAATATGAACTAATTATGAATGGGACAGAGCCAACGAATGACTTCACATTCTAGTGCTGCTTTAAAAGTTCTGTATTGGTGCATTCAGTCTAGAATGGTGATGCAGTTCCGTGATGATCCTGCTCTAAGAGGGAGTAAACAGATTTATGGATGTGCTCTGCTCTTCTAGCACTCTCTGCTGGCCAAATAGAGAAAATGTGTTTATGTGAAGGCAACAGCAATAAAACTCACTTTAACACACAAGAGTAATAAAAAAATAATAATAAAATGATAATAATAAAAAAAAGCTGACATAGTGATGATAACAGTAAAAATCAACCTCTTCAGAAAGATGGAATTACAATTTTCTGCTGAATTCTATTTTTTCAACAATCCTGAACTTCACAACATAATAAAAATACTTCAGGTCTACCTGGTTTCCAGGATCTAATCATGGCTGCTTTTGAAATCTGTGTTTGCCTTTTGTAATGTATTCATATTATTCTGAATTCATCTAACTAGTCAACAAACACAAAGACAAATCCAAGGCAGTAACTACTGTACTGCCAGGCTTCTCATGTTTCAGAATTAAAAGACAAAAATCTATAAGCATATTGATCAGCATGTTATCTGATCCTGAAACACTCTTAAAACTATTTTTCTTACGGGAGTGAATGTGCATATGTCTTTATTAATACTATTAACTTTTCAGCATTGTCTTCACATCAGCAAAGACTAATCAATGAACCACATTGATCTCTCCCATCACTAACATAAGATAATTAGGATTCGGAGAAATACATTATAAACTCAATAAGAGATAGGGTGGGGTTTTTGTGTGTCCATCTAGGAGTCTGATTACACTAAAGGGGGGCTCCAAAGAGAGCTGATGTGAGCTCTTGTTTCCATTGGTTGAGTGGATCTCCTACACAGGGAGGGGTTAATGGCCTGTTTTCCACTTTATAGATCCAGAGGCTTTTACATAGCCCATTAGGACTCTATGATAGACAGATATGGGAGACACAAAGACCAGCACACGTGTGCCTGTGCGTGCCAATTCACATGCTTCATTTTGTGATTGTATGTCATATGTGTGTATATATATATATAAATAGATAGATAGATAGATAGATAGATAGATAGATAGATAGATAGATAGATAGATANATATATATATAAATAGATAGATAGATAGATAGATAGATAGATAGATAGATAGATAGATAGATAGATATAAACAGATAAGTTTGGACTCTACTTGGCAAGTTGCAGTGTCATGTTTGCTTTTTTTTTCTTTCATAACAACATTGCTGTCTTCCATACAGTGAACGCAATGCTGTTGGTATCTGATTTTAAGGTGAATTTCAGCTGTTGGACATTCCCACAGGCACTTGGCTTTTACATTAATCTCTGCAATCAACTCCACTGCCAATTCACATAATAATAACTAATTAATACTAACTAACTAACTAACTAATAATAATAATAATGTAACTAGGATTACTAAACATTCAGTGTGAAGGAACTCAAACAAAACTTCAAATCTCTACAAATGGGTTTTCATACTGTGGTGACAATCTAAAATCAGTGGCTGTCATGCATTAATTAATCTAAAATCCTATGGTATGCTTTGTAAGCTGTCTAATGTTAAGTATAACTACAAGATTTTAATGAAGGGACTACGAATGAAAATTACCGCTAGCCTTCTTTTGGCTAAATCCAATACATTTACACTGGTTATGTGTGATGTTAATTAATGTAGATGTAAAACTAAATAAATAACTGAAAAATGAAATGAATGGGCTAAAAATGCAAAAATACTGGCATGCTCCTTTAACTTATTTCACATATAGTTAAGATATCATTATTGATGTTAGCATGTATGACTGTTATTTCTGTGGGTATTTTGGTTGTTGTTGTTGTTATTGTTTACCATTTGTCTGCTTGCTAATGAAGGAACCGGCTGACTGGTAGTTGTGTGTCTGGTCTAATGCATTTAAGCTGTAATGGAAGGAAGCCCTCTTTTTGTTTGAGATGACTCATTAAGTCTTCAAGAAGCCCATACATTTTTCATGATCAGGGTTTTCAACTCTTAACCCTTTACATCCCCCCAACCCACTTCTGCTCCTTAGTGGAAATTGTAGTTTTCATTATGTTTGGTTTAACTGGAGATTATCATATAAAACCCTGCTGAGCACAGATGACAGTCTTAATGTTGTAATACAACAAAAAAGCCTTGTACAAATATTGCTAATTGCAAAACGGAGTTGCTTCCATGCTTTCAGAAATTTCCCATTACTGTCAACATAGCCGTATCACTTGATGAATCCGTTTGATGTGGTCTGCGTCTGTAGCAACGACTACTATTTTCTAGTTGATCACTCAGTGGTGGTTTGGGTAAGCACCACCATGAACCACTGTGCACATTTCCTCTAATGACTACCAAATACTGGGTCCAAGAAAACTACATAGACATGGAAGATATCTCAGAAAGAGCATATTCCCTGTTAACAAGGTTCTAGATGTAAGTGGAACTACACGACTGATGACAGCTAAAATATCAGTCGACACAGAGAGACTGCAGACACCATCTTATTTTACAAGGTTTACACAAGCTTCGCTAAAGAAAGGACAAAATTTGTGAGAAACCTTTGGGATTCTTAAATCTAAAGCCAAAGCACATGAAAACATGAGCAATGACAACAAAAACTTTTGCCTGCTATTTTTAAGACAAACCTAATTGGTTGTGGACTTTTGGTGGATAAATGTATAGTGACATGCATTAGCTAGTGTCAGCACTGAAAATGGCTAAATTGCTGGATGATAAATTTGCCTTGCACTGCCTGTATTTGCATAACAGAATCTACAACATCCAGAGAAATAGACTGTAATGGTTTGGCTCACATATATGATTTAAATGTCAAGCCATTTTTTCCTGCCTGTTTTACTGCTTAAGAAAGGTCAGAGCTGTAAAGCACACAAACAAAGCATCCCCCCNCCACACACACACACACACACACACACCAACCAAAAACCAATTACACCAAGTTAAATGTAATAGCAAATCCAAAGACAGGCAGTTAAGATTCCAGATCGGACCACACCCATTACACTAATATACTGAGTAATATTGCTGAGACAGGAATGGGAGGGGACTGGAAAGAAAAGGAAAGAGACAGAGGCTCTGTAGATGGGATATATAACCTTGATACCATCAGATGATGTATCCCAAGAGAGACCAGGGAAGAAGGAAAGAAATACAGTCAAGAAGACCACACCCTCTTGTACAGTATTGGAAGCAACACCACATATAAACACAGATGCACACGTACACAGACATACACAAACATCTGATTTGTGTCTTAGATGATTTAAGCACCAGTAACATGACTCACTCCATTTGTCCTTCGGTACAGCCACCATAAAAACAACCCTCCCTACTTCCACAGGCACACAAGCTGCAGCCCTACAGGCAGACAGCAGCATCACATTAACTGATTGCTTCCAGCTTTTGCTTTTTGGTACATTAAGCCACAGCATTCAGCATCCTTTCTCAGAGCTAACTGTGAAGACTTAAAAAAGAATCTAGAGGGCTAGAAATGCTGAGTCAGCAAGAGATTGAGTGCATAAATTCATAATTCACTTCCTGCAACTGATGCCAGCTTTAATGCGGTGCTATGGCTAAAAGCTATTAGTAAAATGCAGGGTACATGATACATCCTCAGAGTGAGGGTAGAGATTTCAAAGACTAAATGTATTTGGGTTATGGTGAGTGAAATTTATATGTAAATATATACCAAAAGATGTACATAAACACCTGAAACAATAACCACAATGTATTGCTTCTCTGTGATACACTAATGTACGATACACACTCACTGAGAAATGGTCATTATACTAATTTACAGATTTTCCTTTTTCCCCTTTGAATTCTTGCCCAAGTCCCTCAGGAAAGCATGACATCAGATTGCCATTTCTGTTAATGAGAAAAGAGAGAGAGGCCCAGAGCCCACTGGAACACGAATAATCAATATTCCAGTGAGACTGCGGATGTTATCTATACTAAGGAACACCGATATTGGCTGTATCACAGTATTATGAATCTGGGATCGTGGAAAAATTCAGAAGTCTGCGATATGCTGGATGTCTGGAGCACATTTTCACACCACAGCATCTAATCAATGTGCACACTGCGGATCCAGAACAGCACCAAAGAAAATACTGAGCAACTGGATAGAACAGTAACTCTACAGCTAAGCAGGACATTCAAGAAGTTAAAAGGTAATCGTTACAGATCAGGGTTTAAATAGTTTAATGCAAAAAGACCCCAAAACAGATCTATATATAAAGCACACACACAAAAAAGTGACAATTTCTATTTAAGATTATTGTGTTTGGATAAATAGGAGAAGAGATAAAGCTGAATTTATACAGGAAAAAATAGTTACGTAAAAGGTAGAAGTAAAAAGCTGAACTTTTGAGTTGCGCATAACTTACAGTCTGACTATTCTTGATCTCCGTACCACAATCTGCGAGGCACAACTCTAAAATATTATAAATACCACCAATACACAGAAACAACATCTTTGTTTTACCACTGTAGCCTGATCTTTATCTGCTAACACTGTTTAAATGTTTGGAGAATAAATATTTGTCTCCAACAGCTGATCTCATCAAGTGTCAGCTGACAATGGGTATTCAGGCATAAACTGATTGCACCTCCAAGTTGAATGTCAAATGAATAATAAAGAGTGTGAACTAAAATTCACTAATGTAACACAGTCACATCAGTAATGCTGTCAGACACAGAAGCCCAGAAAGAGGCTGACAGATATTACTTAAAACATAATGCAAGGGAATGATTCAGACAGAATGAAACAAATGGAGAAAAAGCAGAAACAATGCAAAATTTTCAGTGATTCCATTCTGGGATGTAACACTGAGAACATTAAAAACACTAAGATGTAAATAATGCAAAACCCCAAATTCATAAAATTACATAACTTGATAAATTGCAGCCTTTGGATTCTCCACCTGCAGGTGTTAGCAGTTACAACATAACAGCTTCCTCAGCATGTGACAAGGGCAGTCTGGGGTTTTACGTGTATGCATGTGTGTGTGTGTGTATGCGCGTGCACGTGTTTCTGTGCTATGAGCCACACTGTTCTCAACAACACAACAAGAAACTGTGATGTCTCCTTACTGAACTCTAACATGATGAGAGAGGCAGCGCAGAGACGGCTGGGGAGGNAGAGAGAGAGAGAGAGAGAGAGAGAGAGAGAGAGAGAGAGAGCACATTTATATAAAGGTTTTGATCAGAGCTTCTGAGAAGTACATTGATCACCATCCCCCCTCTCCTCTCCCTCTCTCTGTTTCTCTCTAACAGGAAATAGCATTATAAGGCCATAATGAATAATTAACATCTAAATGCCGTTGACTGCCCCTGGTCCAAAAACACCTGGCCACTATGTAGCCAGTCTGACTAAAGATGCCTCACAAGACAATACTTGATAAAAAATCATACTTCTGCTAAGTCTGAATTCTAAGTCTGAATTCAGATCTGCATCAAAACACATAACGATAAACAATTATGCTGACTAGCGGATGGAAGTCATACCTAAACTCTGTCTGGGAATATAAGGGCTTTATACAGGGATGACTTGTGCTAAATTTCCAGTGATTCTGATTCAAAACCAATGAGTAATAGTCGTCAAAGGACCATACCGGTGATTTTACATGTTTGGCCAAAACTGATAGATTTGTCATCAACCATAGAAACAAGGAACACTAACAACTGCTTCTACGCCTCAAGGTCCAGCAGTTATGAGCCAAAACAAAACAAACAAATAAACAAGGCCAAAACAAATTCTCTTTAGAGAAGGCATCTTTGCTTCTGCTTCAGAATGCATCTTCATATCATATCTACAAACTGCAGGCAGTTAATATTGTCTACAGTACTTTCCCTCCCTCCCTCCCTTATAAAGTTTTCATTGTCACTTTTTGATTTCTTTTAATCATTGAAATGCTCTTCTCGCACATGGCCTTACATGAAAAATCACACCGTGTTGTTGTAGTACTAGGTAGTAGTACTAGGTAGGTATAGTGATGCTGCTGCAGCTGCTAATTATGATAAGTACATTAATAATGATCCACGATGACTCATCCTCAGTAATCCTGTCTTTTCCCTTCCAGCATCCACTTGCAAAAATAACTACCAGCGAGACATGGTTTCCCATTTAAGTAGGACACCCCAACTAAGTCTGAGGTACCACGACAACCAAGAAAGACAGTCCAGGATAAGAAGTGTCAGGATGCCATTTGTTCCCAAATATAGACATAACGATGTTCTATATGGAATCTGGGTCCACAACAGGAACACTGCAACCCTATCACCATTACACAGAATGGAAACTAATATGAAACCCTTAGATAAGATCGTAAGATCATATGACTGTTGCTTATGTATTGCATCAGATCTGGTTGATGAAGTGACTCTTCGGCATTTGAAAGATGTGGTATCCACTCATTCCCAGCATGGTAAAAGCAACTCCTTGGGGTGAATATATTCAAGTGGGACACTGAATGATTCTAAAAGAACCATACCGGTGATTTAGCATATTTAAGATCAATAAATACTACCAGCATACATATTATGTTACTGATAACCGGTTTCCAAAAGACAAAAACCGTATTTTAGTTTTCCTGTTATCTGCCAAATAAACTTTCAAAATTAGATGTTCAGGTGATACACTCACCTTAAAATGATAGGTTTCTCCTGCTAACGTGTGTCTGAATGAAGACATACTGTACAGATTTCTGAATGAAGAAGGGTTTGTAATTTTTAATTTCTCTAAAAAAGCCATCTTTTCCTGGGACTATATTCCCTAACATAGACATACATTGTCTTCTGTGTAGTTCTGTGTTGGATCGGTTAAATAAAGTTACTTTGACAAAAAGTATAATAGACGTTGTGTTTGTTGTTACTTATCACAAACATGTTTCAAGTCTCTACAAGCTGATTTTAATAGCATACTGGAATGAACTGAAATCAATGGCAGTCTAGAAGGCAGGAACATAACAATTCTAATATTTACTGGTCCAATAGAACATTTTGGAAAATGGTTGTCAGTAATGTAACATGCTTACGAGTTGTATATTGAGGTCAAACATGCAAAATTGCCAGGATGTCCTTTAATGTCAGGTCTTCAGGTCGGTGTCCTGTGTAATGCTGTCGACTCTGCAGTCAGCATGATTCAGAACCTCATACATAGGACACCACTTTCCATTGCTTTCCCTTGTTCCCTTTCAGTTGCTACAAAAAGTGTTTACTGTAGCTTATAACGAACTAGGTCATCTAGCAGTGAGAACAGCTCAGAATATGCTAATTATGTGCCAGAGTTCCTAAAAATACATTTAAAAAAAAAACCTGAAAAAAACTACAGACCGCTTGCATGTCTGAAATACTATTTTTATAATCAGATTTCCACCTGCTCATTGTGTTTTATTTTGACATGGACTTATTTTTTATGGATGTTATGGCAGGTACAAACTGACAAACAGGAAGTGTTCCTCATCGTGCTGATGGTATTAATAGAGAGGCTCAGGAGGACAGACAGGCATATCTTGCTGCATCATTCCTTTTTGTGCAACAGTGCAATACCAAGCAGATGTCTCTGAAAAAATGGTCAGTGCTAACTGGAAACTATTCCGCTGCTGGTAACCATCAGTAGAGGTACTGGGTCTTATGGCCATTTACAGGTCTGTGTGTTAATACTTATTGCCAGGTTGGTGCGCTAGTTAATAAAGCAAAATAATACTCTGTCTCTCTCTCTCTCTCTCTCTCTCTGTGTTTGTTTGTTTGTGTGTATTTGTGTATCATGTATAACTGTACCCACAGAAATCCCAATTGGCCTAATGTTGCTACCTCCCATCATGCAATGGAAGACAACCGTGATTGTCTATTTGTGATGTTTGTGTGTGTGTGTGTGTGTGAGTGTGGTTGTTCAAAGATAATGTAATGAAGACCAGGGCTCCATTAGAACTCCCTTCCTGCAGAATCCTATCTTACCACTCCCGGTGGACAAAGACAGACATGCAGACAGACAGATGGACACAGGGAGGCAGAGGAGGCAAAGACAGAGAGACAGAAAAGGGATATAGAAATAGAGACTTAAATGTCAAAGGCTGCAGTGAAACATGACCTCCTGGTACATCAGGATCACAGATGAGGAGCTGGTGGAGAGGAGTACAGAGGAGACAGGGTGACTGAGGGAAGAATTTTAGCTTTGACAGCCAAGGGGACAAGGAGAAAAGTGAGGTATAGAATGAAACCTCCACATGCAGGCGATGATAGGAAGTGAGGCTTCAGAGAAGGAATGATGCATGGAAAGCTGAAAAAAAAGGATGAAACGGAGAGAGTAAAGTGGGGAGATACGTGGTGCAGCAGGAGCTGTGAAATGGAAGGAAATGGGAACATAGCACCGTGCAAGAAATAGATGGAAGACATTAACACTGCAAACACAGACATCAACGTTTTTAGAAAAACTGGTCCATTAGATGTGTGAAAGGACCCCCTCTATAATCTACGAAACTGCAAACATATTTTGAGATTTCAAACCTAATCCTGGGCTTCATATCTTGAAGTATCCAGTATTCAGCCTCAGGAAAGTAGGCTGGCACAGGCAGAGCAGTAACAAATCATGACACGGTCCCTAGATTGCTCAGATAGAGGAGGATTGCGGGAAGCAATAGCTCAGTGTAAGTCCGACGCAGCACGTAAATGCCCTGTAACACAGGCTGGCTAATGGTTCAGAGCACAGAGACACGGGCAACGAGCCGCTTGGCTGGGAAGAGGCCATTTTTCTTCAGGACACTCACACTTGTGACAGGCAGTATTTTTAGACTAGCAAGAAAGAGCTTCACATCTCAGTGTCCCTCAGTCATTATTTTTCTTTTTGTCTCACATATGGAGATCTTCTATGGCTTCCTCTCTTTATTATACTTCTTTACAACTGTTCCTTATCTATTGGTTGATGTTCCATATTTCTCCTTGTTTATCACAGATATCTTATTTTAACTTAAATCAGTTGCCCAGCGTGAGTTTAGGAGATAAATGTGACTTCATGTGAAATTGTACCTCTCTGTCAAAATTTGCTGGTAATACAAACAGAAGAAACACGGTGAGCTAATGCATGTAAAATACATGTAAGCATTACTATTCAGAGGCCTGTGCCTAATCCACTAATCTTATTTCCGTGTGTATGATAAACACACATTTTGCGGAATGTGCTCACTAATTCACCAACACCTGTTTGAGCTCTTGATCATTTTAATGCTGATTATACAAAAAAAAAAAAAAAAAAANAAAAAAAAAAAAAAAAAAAATCCTGATTACATCCATATCTGAACATCACAGCCCCACCCAAAAAGGAAAAAGTACATGCATGTGTGTATGTATGTGTATGAAGCATACAGTCCATTACTGAAATCATATTAGACTGAGAGTGTGCTGAGACAGGAAACAACCTTGTACCATCTCAATCATTTTCACAGAACACACACACACATAAACACAAATCAGCTGTTGACTGTAACACTTAACATAAACTTACATTTACAACATGTATAGATTTTACATTTTCATATTATGCACATGTTATAGTTACTTAATCTCAAACGGCAATTATTACTGTAACTTTCACACATCTGTAATTTAAGAATAAATGTGTGGAGGAGA
Organism: Lucifuga dentata; assembly: GCA_014773175.1. Classification (NCBI taxonomy): domain Eukaryota; kingdom Metazoa; phylum Chordata; class Actinopteri; order Ophidiiformes; family Bythitidae; genus Lucifuga; species Lucifuga dentata. The sequence goes on along the minus strand of VXCM01000611.1, from coordinate 134,056 downwards.
GGAGAGGAGAGGAGAGGAGAGGAGAGGAGAGGAGAGAGGANTAAGAATAAATGTGTGGAGGAGAGGAGAGGAGAGGAGAGGAGAGGAGAGGAGAGGAGAGAGGAAGGATATCTGCTCAGTGATGTCAGAATTTTAGACCAGACAAGGACAATAAGACTTATTAGCAAACACAGCCCTGCCCACTGCGGCCTCTGAGATCACTTTGTGGATGCACAGGACATCTACAAACTGTACTCATACAAACACTTTACCCAGTATTCCATTATGTTGAAAAAAATAAACCACAAGCCAGCAAGCGGAGGCAAACAGTGTGAGTGTGTATGCCTCAGATTAACCCAAAGAAATTGAAGTAACTACCAATATGTGACACGGACCACCTATGAGAACGGACAAGACCCCAGTATCCTCATAACTATGCAACCATAGTGAACACTGCTGTCTAAAATGGACAGCATGTTTTGGAAAACTCCGCAAAAGTTAGAACCAGAAATGTACTCCATCTGACCAGGGATATGGCGCGCCTGAACATCATAAACCTTCAGTGGTACATGTGAAGATGGAAATGTCTTGTTATTTTGCTCACAACACTACAGCCTGTAGTAGCAGCAGTGGATTCTAGGCCTGATCCTGTTTATTTTGACGGTCAGAACAGGCACAATTAGCTTGTTTGGGCAGCATCACGTCCGCAGAACGCACATCAATCTAAACCTGTTACCAGAACAGGTCTGGGTTTTCAGTCGAAGGCTTTTTCTCATATCTGTAGCCAATTTAACGCCTTTAATCTGTGTTCGGAGATCAAATCTGAATGTTTCAGAGCATTGATGCTGATGTGCTACAGCGCGGCAACGCCTTCGATCATCCTCCCTAAGCGGCAGCATCAGCAGCACCCTGGCTGCTCGTTACACGGCTGGCCGGAGCAGGCTGCGGATAGACACCCACCTGCCGTATACGAGGATGGTGCAGCGCTGGTGGTCCACCCTCGGGGGACGTGTTGCTCGAAGAGGCCATTTTCAGGTCTCGGTCAGAGTCGTCGCCCCTGGACTGACAATCTTCGGTACTACTTGACATTCTCGGACTGGCTGCGGGACGCGGCACAGTCACTGAGGGTCCTCCAGCCGGGGTAAATCGGGTTCCTGTCCGGGCCTCAGAATCCGCAAGGCTCGGTAGGGCCCGGGAACATTCTGTGGCGTCAGAGACAGTCTGGAATCTAACGTTCCAAAAGCGTCGACAATGTTTCTTTCAGGTTGGCAAAGCTAAACGAGCGCTCCCTCTTTTCAGGGATGCTGCCGGGCCAGCTGTAACCCGTGTGTAAGTGTATAGAACGTGAGCGCGCCTTGATGCGCATCCACGAACCTCTGCAGGATCAATGCTGCTTTCTAGTGCTGTCGGAAATTTCCCATTCATATCTAACGCAACAAAGTGAGATTTCTCTTATACCCGAACTGCCGAGATAGGGGGGCGGGAATAGTAAAAGCGGCGTGGTTATGTTATTGTTGGTTGACAGATTACAAGTAAGAGTAATGGATTACATGAGTTTATTTATTTATTTGTCAGGGACAATACACTCAACATTGCCACAAATATATGACGTATAAGAAAGCTATCTTAAGCTAATTTACAGTCCTTGTCCTGGTCAGGCTTTTAAAATACAAAACAACTCATACAGATATAAATGTATAAAATTTACAAATATAAAAATGTTAGGATGTGTCCGTGTGAACATGAGTCCATAAAGGATCTGATTAATGCTCATCGATGTTGTTTTATGTGTTCAATGTTTAGTCGCCGTACTTTTAATTATTATATAATTTTTAATTATATAAAACGGTACACTGCAACAATAGAGTCTGCGCAAAAGCTATTTGTATCACTTGATTCTTACTTTAAAATAGATATACAAGGCCCATTTTGTCGTGAAATTATTCTCAACCAGAGGAACCTGAATGCACCAACAGTGGTGCGCTACTGTTTTGCTTTTGCTGCTCCCCTCCCACACTGATACGCTGCTGCAGCAATTGAGAGAGGAAAGTTAACAGTATGCTCCAGCCCTATGTGAATGATCTCAGAAAAACTATAGGATTGTCTATAAACTATGAAATCATCGTCGCACAAGCGCATTGGTTTGGGTTTCTGCGTAATTTAATCTCTCAGTACCATTCTTGGCCTGTGTCTCTTCACTGAGCTGGAATTTAATGGAGCTGACAGGGCAAAATCAATAACAATGTCTCGCAGACATCTACGGGACTAGACTAGAGGAGGACCAAGTGGACAAGGGGGTGTAAGGATTCGTGTAAAACGCCAAATTTAGACAGGAGTGTGGGTCTTTGAAGGAGATAAACATTTTTCAGTCAAAGCCTGAGTTATAATTTGAGTTCAAGTCCTTTTCTTTATAGGCCAGATAAAAAGATGAAGATTGACGAGCAGATAGGGTCAACTAGATGTGGATGATAGTGCTATTCTCGTGTTTCCTACATCATAGATCAAAGACAACTCCAATTTAATTGCCGTTTAAGTGTCACAGGTTACCCTAAAACAAGACAAAGTGAACCCATTAAATCTTAGTTAAAGCCACAAGTCATTGTTGTTTCTAAAGTTTTTAACTAACAATGTAAATGCTTTCTGAGATGGCTTCTCATCTGTCAGCATTCAGAGTTTATCCAACTAGGAGATGTGATGACTCACTCATCCCAGTCATACTTTCATGTATTTAATTTGTCATAGTAATGCCAGTTCTTACAACCAACACTGCCATCTGTCTCCATTGCAAAACATTACACTCCAAACCAAAATACTGTCCTCGAAACCATCTTTTTAAAAGTTTCATGCCACAAACTGAGTAAAATTGAAAAGGGCATAATAAACAAGATGTGCATACAGCAGAATGAACTTAACTTTTCCTTTATAGGTTGTTACAGGACATTTTTGAGCTGTACCCACTACACGATTTATATAGATCCAAGTATCATCTCCAGCCTTCATTGTATATGTAGCATTTCATAATCATGGCTTGCTGATTTCTGTCTTAATTCTGAGAATGTAAGTGATTGATTATGCAAATCAATCTGCAGTTGTAAACACTTAAATAACACATAAATAAGACAGAAGTTAAAAATATAATTATGCTTTATTAAACTCCTACCTTTTAGAAATAAGATATTCAACTGGCTCCAATCAATAACAGCAGCACTGAAACCATCAAGAAACATTAACAATGACACACAACAAAGAAAACAAGGACATATTGTGGGAAAAGCTTACAAGAATTACAACAGAAGTTTACTTCCGAGTGTTTCATTGGGTAGAGAGTTGGTCCAGGTTGTCATGGCTGCGCCTGGAGAGGTGGGCCTCCAGAATTTCACCAAACAAATTCCTTTTCAGTAAGTTGTAGGCCATGGGCAGGAGTTGCTTAATCACCTTGTGAAAGTACTGGTGAGGAGACAGGAAATTGACGTTAAATAATATTTTTCAATATTAGTGGGTTTTTAAATGACCATTTTATTAATATACAGCACATCCATTTGAAATAGATGATAGTATAAATAATGTAATCAAGTCAAATTTGAGAGTGTGGGTGTGAAAACACAAATGTGCAGCATTGCATGAGACTCACATGGGATCCATAACAGAAGAGGTCTATTCCTAGCTCGTAACCCATGCCATAATCACACTCATCATTAGCAAACTGAACAAAGGTGATCATCTCCTGGAGTGGCCCAAAGGCTTTGATTCGCTCTTCATCATTCTGCGCCTCAGCAATGGCCCTGCAGATCTTTCTCAGGTCGGCTACACACCAGTGATAGGGAGATAAAACATGTACTGAGTAAAATTCATCTTCATAAATTCAATTTTACAGCAGTGGTCAAAGTACCTTCTATAGCAGGGCAAAATAATGATCTTACAAGCACAATACAGTCAATTTAAAGAACATAAAAGAGAAGACTTTAAGACCTTAAATAACAAAACGGATTACTAATGTATGTGTATCAACTCACCGTCCGTTTCTGGCAATTCTCTGTATCCAACATCATTCTTGTCTACAGGCACAACGATGCCAGCGCCGTGGAATGTTTTGGTGACCACCTACGGTGTGACAAGAAGTTTCCCATTATTTAGTGTCAACCTGGTGCAAACATTCCCAAGGCTTAGTTCTGCAAAATCAGTTTTCATACATATGTCCACTTAAAGGGAATGATCCAAATGTTGTCAAAAGTAACAAGAATGGAATTGTTTTTACAACTGTTGCAAAAAAAAAAAAGAGGCGGGATAAAGACAGTGGAACTCTCAGCGAGTACAAAATGAAAATAAGTGTATCCACTGTGACTCAATTCAATTAGGTTTTGTTCATTTTGAAACATGAAAGAGAAATCTGGACTACCTTCTTGGCCCTCTGCTTCATGCTTTTGGTCTTCTGCTCTAAAGAGAAGCCCAGAGTCTCTGCTCTGTCTTTCAGCTTTGTCTCCAGTTTGTCCAAAGCTTCTCCCCCTGACTTCTGGCCTCTCCTTTCTTTCCTCCTCTTTAACAGGTACAGGCTGTTGGAGGAGTGTGCAAAGGGATCAACAATGGTGACATATATGGAAGGAGAGAGAGAACAAGGAGAAATTAACTGCATGTAAAAACAAAGCACATGTACAGTAAAGTAAATAATAGGTTGATTATGGAGTTGCAACCCCAAATCAGCTTTTCTGATCACTGACCTGCTAGATATGATGCTTTTGATCCAGATTCAAATAGATATGGCACGTTTGAAACCGCACGGCAATCATAAAAGTCGTCTTTCACTGATCCATGTACGAATTAATCACATTTCATTCAAAAGTTGTACTTACATGTTAGTATGTGCCTCTTATGCGAGACTTGATTTTATTATTATGTTGTACAAAATTCACAAAGAAATTAAATGCCAGTGTCAGATGGATGACACACAAAGGCTACTGTTGTTAGTAGATTTGCTCAGATTTTGATAAAGGAGACATTTAACATGTCTTTCACATCCAACAAATTTTCTTTAATAGGCAAATGGAACTGATCATTATTGCCTATTAAGACTGGTACTTGATTAGTTGCTGCACTCCTATTGTGTTACACCAGGAGTCTGTAGTAGTCAGTACTCACTGGACAGCAGCAAATACATTGTCCCCCATCTGTGTTATGGTGCAGCCCTTCTTGGCCTCATTTTCCCCAACAAATGAAGGAGAGGACTCTGGAGTGTCTCTGAAAGATTTTAACAAACAGTTAGTTTGACAGAAACAAACCACCCATGTTCTTTTATTTGCATTTACCATAATTTCTTTATTATCAATCTCTCACAATCTTTTTCTCTTAATCTAGCCAGAGCAGTAACTGTTGTAGAAGGTAAATAGTGGGGCATCTATTTGAAACTAGTGTGCTACAATAAAAGTAATTCCATTGGCTCAACACAGGACAAAGATCTTTACAGAAGTAGGAGATGGCAAAAGGTTTACAAAGGTGCTTTACCTGTAATAGCCCATGTGGTGCTCACTGTCCTCACTCCCCTGAAGTATGGTCTGAAACTCAGGTGGGTCATAAAAGTACCTCCAGTGAAGGTGAAAGTTAGGCTGAGGATTCTGCGAGTTTTTGTGAGCTCTCGCCAGAATGTCAAAAGGACCGACAAGCTTCAAACCCAGGGTGTCCGTCAATGCATCTACAAAGATTCAGATTCATGAAACTAACACTAAAATAATACAGAAAATGAGATACAGACACTAGGTCAAATATTTGAGCACTTTTGGTGTAAACTAGGCTTTTAGGTTTATGTAAACAGCTGATTTGGGAAACACAACGCAATATACAAAATTAAAATATCTATAAAATATTCAAGGAAAAAAAAATGTTAAGTTCTTTTAAGACCTCAGTAACTCAAGCACGAGGTTTCAAGTTAAAAATCTGAGCAGGAAATCATCCTTAAATGTCAAAGAAAAATGATCCTGCACAATCTCTGAAGGACAGGAAGACTGTTGTCAGATCAAAATATTCTTTGAGAGTAAAGGGCTGGAATCTCTGAGCAGTGCGTGATGTCCTCTCCTGTTCTTTAGGAGTGATTTTTACCCAAGTGTTTTGCAACAATTTCAAGAGATTAAACACACAAGTGGGTTGCTTTGGATCTTCTGCAGTTCATCCCATATATTGTAAATTCTGTGAGACTGAGCCGTAGAAACATGCAGGTGACTTCAGACTTTTGACTGGTACTGTATAGTATCACTCATGGTGCTGCAGAGCCTTTGTACAATTTTTTCTGACATCTACAGATATGATTAAATTAGCAGTTTGGACAAAGAGCATACCTCGGGGGTTGTCAGGACACAGTTCCTTGCAGAAGTCCCAGAAGTGGTACAGATCCTCTGGCATCTGAAACTTGTACAGTTGTACCATCTCATCTCGTTGGTCTGAAGCCACATGTGATACTTGCAAGGCTGTAGATTCATCACAACGGGCTTTCTTTAACTCCCCATTGCCTGTACCTGACCCCTAAAGAAAAGAAGTTTAATAGAAACAACTACATCGCTGCATCTGCATACACAACTGTGCTTGTTGTTTTGCGTTCAGGAGCCCCTTAAGTGCAAACTAACCATGAACAACGTGTTTGTAAAATACAGTGTGAAAAAATTCTAAAATATTGACTTGAAACCTTTGTAATAAAGCAATGACGGGGCTAATTTATTTAGAATAAAGCAATGATGGGGCTAATTTGGTTCTCAACTATCAATCAGTTTCCCTGCACCAGACTGCAGAGACCCGTTATCCACTGTGAACAAACAAGGCACAACCCAGTGCCGCTGTTTTATGTCTATACATAAATTAACATAAGATTGAAACATTGATATTAACTATCTTAATTTATTCTAATTTACTGACCAAGCGTCTCTGCAGAATTAGCAATCTAGTGCTGCTGACATGTTGTCGGCGTTCTATCGTTGCGTCCGGCGTGGCAAACAGACCTAGCCAGTTGAACAGAATTTGTTTTGGACCCATTAAAACCACACGCAGCGCGGCTCCTCTCCCGATAAAACCATACTTTAAACAAACATGCCTACAGACCGACACAGGTGGTCCAAGTAAAGTAAAGTTACCTGATTAGATTTGAGTTTTCTTTTTGCGCGCCCTGTCATTTTCTTCCTCTTGTCTCTCCGGCAGTGTCTTCTTCTGCACGGCGGAAGCAGCAACAACAACTGCTGTGCCATGTTAAAGCTCAGCACTGACACCTAGAGGCAGGAGTATGGAGTCAGTTTGGGGTCAATCGAAAGTAAAAACGTCCCTTGAATGGGAAAAAAAAAAAAAAATGTTGTAAACGTAAAAAATATACGTGAATTAAAACCACAATCTGTAAATGACAAATGGGTAAAATTGTAAACATTGCTGTAAGAGGAGGTAAGAGGAGTAAGGTCATCAAAGAGCTCCAACAGTGGTGACAACATCTCATTGTGGTAGCTGAGCAGTGGTGGACAGCTTCTAAAGTGACCAAGTAACACTGCTGGCCCATAGTTGCTTTGGAGCCTAATCCTGGTATAAACATAAAGCATGAAATATGTGTGTGCGTGTGTGTATTTAATTCCTAATAAAACCTAGGTTTATGGGTTTTTTTTTTTTCAAAACCAACCTTTATTCCAGAAATTAAATTTGATCTGGAATANAACCTAGGTTTATGGTTTTTTTTTTTTTCAAAACCAACCTTTATTCCAGAAATTAAATTTGATCTGGAATAAAAGTGTATTTGTCTAACACAGGACTCCCTGTCGAACTGCTCCCTCTGCTGGCCTCTTCCTCCTCATCACCTGCAGTGGGTGGATCCACTAGTGACAGCTGTGCTGTGATTGGCCCGTCCAGGAGGAGGCTGCCATGACACAGTGGATGCTGCACAGTATCAGTTCTACAGCATCAGCAGGCAGTAGACCTCCATCCTCCTCGTTATCCCTCCCTCTTTTGCTCTCTCTCTCTCTCTCTCTCTCTCTCTGTCACACACTTCTCTTCTTTGCTTCTCCTCCTCTCACCATCACCCTTGTTCTCTCCTTTTCTCCCTTTTTCTCTCCCTCCTTCAGACATACACGCCTGCTCGAGCAGACTGCAGCAGAGGACGCACACGTACCAGCTGGAATAGCAACAGCAGCAGGCAGACTGGTAGGTGTGCTGAGGCCTGTATCCCTCCCTCCTGCAGCACAGGCAAGACATCGCACTCTCCTCTGCTCTCCGTCAAGGACTATCTATTTGAGAAATATGAATGTGCCTGTGAGAGTATGAATCTGTAAAGTAGGCAGAGAGAGGAGTACCACACCCTGGGATCATTTACTAGCAGTGCCGGCTGAATGCTGCAGTAGATATTTTCATTCTCACATCCTGTTCATCCTGTAATTGCTCCCATATACATATGTAAGGACTTACTGTCTGTTTCTCTGTGTATCTGAAGCTGAGGGACCTGTTTATTATTATTTTTTCTACTCTGTACACTTGGATTTGCTTCTGGGCTTTTCACGTTTGCACACGTGTGTCTGTACAAATGTGTGTGAATGTTTGACAAAGGTCAGACTTTTATTATGTGTTGGTATATTGTCAGTCTGCCTAATCATAGTCATCCTCTCTCCCTTCCAACCCTGTCGGCTCCATCAGCCTTTCCATCCATCTCTCCCTCACCTTTTCTACCTCCCCACTTCTATTTCCTCTTCTCCTTTTATGCTTTTATCATCCCTTCATCATCTTCCATCCCATATTTCCTGTCATTTCCTGTCTCTCTCCTCTTTCCTCGCATCCCTCTTTCTCCTCCCTCTCCATTCCTGTCTCCCTCCACACCTTTTCTGCTTCCGGCCGGCTGGTTTCCCAGGATGCCTTGTTCCAGGCCACTCCGCTAGGCCCTAGCAGCATGGGCGGAGCTTGGGTGGGGAGTGAAAGTACGGATTGGACCCTTCCCATTAGGACGGGCACGCTGGCGGGTCAACCTCTCTTAGCTTCAGATGGGCGAGGACGCTGAGAGCCCCAAAATCAACCATACCTTCCTGCGAGACTACGTCACTGAAGGTAGAAAAGACTGTGTGTGTTGTCATTGCTTTCTCAGTGGTGTCAAATAACATGCTGGAGTGATGGAGGGATTCATCACAGCTTTATGGGTGTATTATCATTGCTTGCTTGGTATAAAAAAATGATCAGAAAATCAATCACCCCATGACCTGCTGACCATCCAGTTAGAAAATCTGCAATGATGATTCTGCTTTAAATTTTAGATAGGGTCTTATACATCATATTCTCACTAGGTGTTTGAAAAAGAAAAATAGGCATTTAATTTATTTGACATTGCTTTTGCCTAAGGTGTTTGATTTATGGTTTGGAATCAATGAGCTAATAGCAGAAAGGATTGAACTGAACGGATTCTTTATATTGCTCCACTACTTTGTCTTTCATTCTGCCATACTTTCACATTTTCATTGTCTATCCATTCTCTGCCTCTTGTTTTCTTTTTGTTCTTCCTATTGTTTTTCTTTCTTTATCTATTTATTTTTCCTCACACTCAATTTCTATTTTATTTTAATCATCATCTCCCATACTTATCTTTTATTTTCTATCATTTTCCTAGCTGATGTCATCTCTACAGTGGAGTTTAACCAGACAGGGGACCTGCTGGCCACGGGGGATAAGGGTGGCCGAGTGGTCATCTTCCAGAGAGAGACTGAGGTCAGTCAAGTCTGTATCTTCAATAAGCATGGATTCTATAGTCACCACCTATGCAATAACTGTCTTTCAGTTTACATTGAATATATATTTTGATTAATATCTTTACACAGTAAAGTGTTCATTCAAAGCTGTACTATTGTCTCTGGACAGTCTAAAGGGGAGTCAGAGGAGGTGGGGGAGACAGGGGACTCTGGGGAGTACAACGTCTACAGCACATTCCAGAGCCATGAGCCTGACTTTGACTATCTGAAGAGTCTGGAGATAGAAGAGAAAATCAACAAGATCAGATGGCTACCACAGCAGAATGCTGCACACTTCCTCCTCTCCACCAATGGTGAAACACAAAGTTAATTACAGTCAGAACAGAAGCTACTCCCAGCAGATCAATCAGGAGTCTAATGTGAATGAAGTTTCTCCTTTATCTAGTTTGTGCTATGAGATAACTATGAATATGCATATATGTTGATTGATATTTTTAATGACATGATTGACAATGGTGTAAATTACAAACTTCATTACAACTCACCTTTAATTTCCAGCATTATATTAATCAGTCCTCACCTTATATTACATAGGCTAATCATTTGAGTCACAATTGTGTAGTTACAGTACAGTAATGACACCGCCCTGCTAGTGTGAAAACCAATCAAATCAAACCAATCAAATTCTATCTGTAGCCTATAGCCTATGTAGTAGGCTATTGCTGTCTTAAGAACGTAATTGTCCTTTGCTCATTTTAAAGTGCTCTATCTTCAAAAAGAATTTGTTCCATAACACACAACAAACTGCTCTAAAGAAATTTTGTAATTGGGATTACCTCATGTGGAGGAAAAAGAAATCATTATCACTACATTGACATCTTGTCCATTAGGTGGAAGTCATTTCTAGCACTTGTCAACTTCTCTGATCTGCTGCCTGTCACAGATAAGACCGTTAAACTGTGGAAGGTGAGTGAAAGAGACAAGAGACCAGAAGGATACAACCTGAAAGATGAGGAGGGACGGCTCAAGGACATCTCTACCATCACCTCTCTGCAGGTACACACACACACACACACACACNACGGCTCAAGGACATCTCTACCATCACCTCTCTGCAGGTACACACACACACACACACACACGCACACACACCTTAACACACTTTTTTTGGTCTGTTAAATAAGTATCAGGTTGAAGTTTAATTGAAAAGTTGGTGTTGGCTTCTGCATGTCTTATGATCTCTGATTCTTGTCCTTCTGTCCTCTTTGTCTTTCATTTTAATCCTTTGATCCTATCTAAGGTGCCGGTGCTGAAACCTACAGATCTGATGGTGGAGGTCCGTCCCAGACGAGTGTTCGCCAATGGTCATACCTACCATGTCAACTCCATCTCAGTCAACAGCGACGGGGAGACCTACCTGTCTGCTGATGACCTTCGTATCAACATGTGGCACCTGGGCATCACTGACCGCAGCTTCAGTATCCTTCATAAAGCAGATGTGCTTTGTTTGTCTGACATAGAATTTATTTATCATTTTGAAATCATTTGCACTCACAACGAAGTGGCCTGCTTTCTATAACTCAGTCAGTTTAGTGATAGAAAGCAGCATCCCTATGGTGTGTAATTTAATCATCCACTGGAGGAGGCAGCTCTAATTTCACAGAGTCTGAAATTCCCAAAAGTGAACTAAATGAAAGCAGATCATTATACTTTGTTACAGTGTCAGCATATTAGCATTCTAGTGTGAAAATAATACATGGCAAATCTTTAAGTAAAACTAATTTTCTGCTCATTGAAAAGTGAAAGAAAGGCATTGAAAAAATGTAGTTCCTGTCATTGAACCTTTTTGTGGAGATAGTCGAAATGTAACATAATATATAATATTAGTAAATCATTTCTTAACCTAAGCAGAAAAAATATTGCATTGTTTAAAGGATCATTGCTTTTTGATTGAAGAAAAACCGATATTTTGGAAATCTGGAGCAACCTCCGTTCCTAAATGAGAATCTGTGATTTTAATTATTAAAAGAATGAGGGTCAGTGTTTAATCACCTCATAACAAGGAGGTCCTGAGTTTGAATCCATGTAGGGTCTTTCTCTGTGGAGTTTGCATGGGTCTGTGTGGGTTTCCTCTGGGTCTTCTGGTTTCCTCCCACTTCCAAAAATCAAAATTACCCTTAGGTGTGAGTGTGAGGGTGAATGAGTATGTCTGTGATGATGATCCTATGACCCTACTTCTCACCTCATGACTGCTGGGATAAGCTCCAGCCCCCCACGACCCTGCAAAGGATAAACTGGTGTTGAGAATGGAAGGATGAATAGATGACACAAGAAGACCACAGTAAACCCTTTGTCGCTGATATTGTGCATGGCTTGAATATACAAAATAATGCTGTGTAATTGTTCACAAACAATTGGACCCTCATGCAGGTTTTCCTTCATGATATGCATGCTAATGGATGCTCACTAAGGCAGATCCATATGTACTGTTTATGCATGAAATACAGCATTTGCAGACCAGCCCCAAAAGACACCTAGTAAGAACCGCAAAGTTTGTATTTCATACTTACTACCAATCTGTGTCACTGTCATCTACGACTACCCACTCCGAAAAGTGAAACCATGAACCTAAATCCAGGCTTTGCTACCTTTAACATATCTTTCTCACACATAATTCTGCCTTTTCAATTATACATAGAATTTTACTTTTCATTCCTGCTCACCTGAATCCATTTTTTATCTATATTTAATGTAACAGCATGTTTGGATTTATGTTGAGTGTGCTGTGTACCATCTCTGAGTTTGTATGGGTGTAGCATGTCAAATGGGATACAGTTAGTGATTTCCCATTTAAATGGAAGCTGACCTAGAAAATCAAAGAAGCATCTATGGAAGAAGAGTTTAAATAATTCATTCAGCAGTACACTCTCTACTGAACCACACAGGAATACCACAAATAGAAACACAGAGAGGAGCAGAATGTACTTGCATAATGGGGAGTTGGTAGGGTTGTATTTCTGGGTGAAACTGACAACTGAGTTGCTGGCAATGAAACTGACATTGAAAATAGAAAGTGCATAATATTCTAATAATCCCTACTATCTGCATTGCTCAAATAATCATATGTACTCAAACACAGCACATATGTAGTCAACAGTTTGTGTATCTATACTAGAACGCATCTGCTCTCAGCCACTCTCAAGAAAAATGCATTGTGCGATCCCTGACAGTTCTTCTCTCAGACATTGTGGACATTAAGCCAGCCAACATGGAGGATCTGACGGAGGTGATAACAGCAGCAGAGTTCCACCCTCAGCATTGCCACCTGTTTGTGTACAGCAGCAGCAAGGGCACCCTGCGCCTCTGCGACATGAGGGCCTCCGCACTCTGTGACAAACACACCAAACGTGAGCATGTTGTGGAGATTAGAAAGCTTGCTTCATAATATGAATATGTATTATTCATATTCTGTAGAGATTCATTCCATTTCTCCTAAGTCTTCTCTCTCTGTCCAGTGTTTGAGGAACCTGAGGATCCAGGAAGCCGGTCCTTCTTCTCAGAGATTATTTCTTCCGTGTCAGACGTTAAGTTCAGCCACAGTGGACGTTACCTGCTGACCAGAGATTACCTCACCGCCAAGGTGTGGGACCTGAACATGGACAAAGGCCCCGTGGAGACTTACCAGGTAAGGCAGCACGTTTGCTTTTCTATATCTCTATCTGTGATTTTTTCATTCTGTGGAAAGATGTGGAAAGTAATATTAATGATAGTATATTTACTCAAGTATTGTATTTAAGCATAATTTTTAGGTAAATGTGCTTACTTCAGTAAAACAGAAAGTGAAAGCATAAGTAAAAGCATAATCAGTGAATGAGTTTGTATTTGCAATTTTGTGGGGTTTTATGATTAGGAGGTATGTGGTGTTTTCAACACTTTTGTATAAAATACCTTCTATCTATAATTTTTGGGATTTTTTATAATCAAGCGCTCTAACAGAAACTATTAGCAAGAATTATACCAGAATATTTTATTGGAAATACTTGTTTACATTTACTTACCGATAAGTAGAATTTTTCCATTGTGGCAATATTAATTCTATGTACATAAGGATTTGAATACTTCAATCACCACTGGTATTAATGTAGGCCTACTTTTTTTCCAATGTTACTTTAATTTTGTGACTTTAAGATAATGCTTACACTTATATCATACATGCACATATATTGTGTCTGATATATTTGATGAACATGAAGTTGTCATATGTGCTGCATGTGTTGCCTGAAGTCTTGTATGAGATGCAGCAATGCTCTGTATTCTACACAAACCTACACAATAATAATATAGCAGAGGGTAGCAGGAAGAAGGGGGGGAATTGGAGTCCATGCATTTTTTCATAAATGGTGTAATCTGTAAATTGGGTGACCCACAAGCCACCATGTACAATTCATATCTCAACACCAGTAAATCTGACATCACTGTACATCATTCCCAGGTCCATGAATACTTGAGGAGTAAGCTGTGCTCCCTCTATGAGAATGATTGCATCTTTGACAAGTTTGAGTGTGTTTGGAACAGCTCAGACAGGTAAGTGGCAACCAGGTGAGGATGTTTGGAAAAGGACAGACTAAATATATTTGAATACCTTTGAGACTGAAGGATGAGGAGTGTCTATGTGCTCACAGTGCATCCCTCAATGTCCTCCCTTTGCCTTTATCTGACATGTAAATCAATCCCAGAGACAAGCTTTGTAAATGTCAAATCAATCTCCTTTCCTTCACTTTCCCTCTCTTTTTCTGCTTATACCCCTTTCATGAACCTCTCCTCTCCTCCTCTCCTCAGCGTGATCATGACGGGGGCGTACAACAGCTTCTTCCGGATGTTTGACAGGGAGACAGGGCGAGGAGTAACTCTGGAGGCGTGGCGGGAGAGTAGTAAACCTCGTGCTGTGCTGCGAACCCGACGTGTGTACACAGGCGGCAAGCGTCGNGAGAGTAGTAAACCTCGTGCTGTGCTGCGAACCCGACGTGTGTACACAGGCGGCAAGCGTCGCCGTGGAGACGTGGGCGTGGATAGCTTGGACTTCACCAAGAAAATCCTGCACATGGCTTGGCACCCATCTGAGAACATCATTGCCATAGCAGCCACAAATAACCTGTACATCTTTCAGGATCGTGTCAACCCTGAGACCAGACACAGTGACCAGGATCTGTTGTAAAAACACAAAGAGACGCAGATATATTTGGATCTTACTGAACACATTGAGAAGGGGCAGCCTTTACGAGAGGTTAAAGCCAAAGTCAGTGTCATATGATGATAAAAGACTGGATGAAGGCTGAAAAAATTTGAATTATTTGACCACCAAGAAAAAAAAAACAGTGGTTAGAGAACCTGTAACCATTGTGTGATCCTTTCCCCAACAATGAGATGAACTTGTGGACCTGTACTCACCAAGACATATTTTTGGTCCCACTCTTCTCGCCTTTTCTGAGGAAGCTTGTGTACCTGCTCACCGTAGGGCAGTAAAGAGGTGCAGGGACGCCTCTCCATCTGTAATGACTCAGTGCTGTTGACCAGACAACATTACTATCCTCACGAATGTGCTTTGATACTTTTTGACACAAAATGGAGGATGCTGAGTAAGATGAAGAAGGCTTGTAACTGTCCTGAATGGATTACACAGCAGATTTCTGTCTCCAGTTGCCCAATGACTTTGCCAGAGAGTGCATCAAAATATAACTTTTTTTTTCACATTTGCAGAATATTAAGGGTGGGGTTCTCGTACAGCTCTCTAAAACAACATCCTGAACCTTTTTCTTTATTGAGTGACAACAGCTTAGCTTCTCCATTGGAGCAGTGCTCTTGGAGATTGCATGCAGAAATGACCCATAATCTTTACCCGATTCACGTTGCAATAATAGCACTAACAAAAACACAGTGCAGGAGTATTACCGCTTTAAAACATGATCACCTCTTCTACAGGTATCATCAATGTATACACTCTTTCTACTGTTTGCTGTAAATATTCAGTTTTTTTAAGCACAGCATCAATTTTGGCCCAAATGAGAGTATAAAAGTATGTTTGTCTAGTTATACCGCAGATGTATTTGGGTTCTCATTTAGAATCATTCTCAGCAATATTCCAGATGTGATGGAGCTTTTGCTTGTAGCATTTCGTGGGTATGTCTTGCTTTAGAGAGGGGTGAGCT
This sequence comes from Lucifuga dentata, assembly GCA_014773175.1. Classification (NCBI taxonomy): domain Eukaryota; kingdom Metazoa; phylum Chordata; class Actinopteri; order Ophidiiformes; family Bythitidae; genus Lucifuga; species Lucifuga dentata. Next base: position 118,194 of record VXCM01000611.1, on the reverse strand, counting down.
GTGCACAATCCACCACTTGCTTTTGTTGTGTATATTAAGCTGGTTCTGGGTTTTCAGTTGTTGTATCAAGATCTTTTCCTCATTTAAAATGTATGTAACTACATGGTAAATTATTCTAACTGAGGCCGATAGTGTGTAAATGTTGAATCACATATGGTGAAATTTAGGCTGGTTTGTGATTCATATTGAGTGTTATGCTTTTTAATAATGAGCAGTATTCATGTTACAATGCATAAGCACATCTAATAATCAAGTAGAGGATGAATTCCAAGCACATTCTTCATACATGAGGCCCCTGAATCAATTCATCAATGTTTGACTAAGGTTGTGTCCAGGTTTTTGAAGGTAAAAGGGGATTATCAGTGCAATAGCTCAATACACACAGTGCTGATCATTTCTTTAACATTGAAACAATAACGTCCTGTGAATTTATCATACGTTCTGAATGTCTTATAGTGTATCATCACAATGCCACATGATACTCTGGCGGCGCTGAAGTCAGGATGTAAAAAAAGTAAGTAAATGTCTACTGGACTAAACTATTCAACTTAGTCAAGATTTGATTGTTTACAGTGAAGTGCTTTGTTTTCAAGTGACCTTGGTCCTTACAGGATTTTTGTCTGGATGTAAAGCAGGTGTAGTAACAAAATCAGTGCAAAAGGTGCATACTTTGTAAAGTCGCTTTGCTCCATTGAGGTTTGACAAGTAGCCTACCCTGTCTGATGGCTCAACAACAGTTCACTGTGTAAACCTTAAATCACAGAAAAGAAGAAAATGTTTGTGTTCTATTTTATCCAGTTGGAGGGTGTCCAAATGACAGTTGGACACCCTCCGCCTGTCATAATCTCTGTTCCATGTCTGCTGTCTCCTCTTTTCTTGCTGTTCACAGAAAACTTTGCAGGCTGCAGGAGTTCTCTGTTATGTTTCTGCTTTAGTCTTCACTGTCAGTGCTATAATGGTTGGTTAAATAAAGTCCAAGTGTGTCCTCGTCAAACCAATAAATCAAGAGCTTTTAGCAAAACACTGCATGAGGATACCAACCCGGAAGACAATGGTTTACACAGTGACAGACCACCTAAAGCATTACACAAGTTCCAGAGCTGTGTCCTACAATAGTGAGCAGTAGTTTAGAGCAAGTCATTTGTAATCACATCACTAACCACCATTACGTACAACTAGTGAGAGGATTTTTCCAGGAGCACAGCAGCATGTTGTCATTATCCAATGCTAATAGCGTGTATATCTATACTTTAAAAAAATACAAATCTCACAACACAAAAAAACATAAATGAGATGAATGAAGGGAATGTGCATCAATAAAATACAATGAAATCTGACAAAAGATTGTGATGGATCATTTAATGTTTTCTTTTCACTATGGTACTTAACGTAACTTTTTTTTTTTCTTTCAGGGTGCTTTTATACGTAGTTCAAAGAGGGCTGCATATGCATAACTACAACTACGGTAAAATTTGTTTTACATTAGATGCTCATCACTTATCCCCCTGCTTTAAACTTTACCAAAGTTAAACAACACTTTGATGTACCATTTCGGCTGTGAAATGGTCGTAACATATCACATTTACTGAAAAGGTCTTGAAGACGTTGAAGGTTAGCATGTGGTTGTATCAATATTTGCTCCATTCTCCTGTTCAGCTCTTTGAAGGTAGCATGACTTCTTCACATAATGTAAAGACAAATTCAGCTTCTTTTGTCATAGTTTGTTTGGTACATGTCATAATAATGACTAACACTATGAAAGTATCCCAATTCCATCTTTGTTCAATGTTATTTAGTTAACTCGGAAACAGTAAACTTTTTCTGGTTTTGATTTTCTTTCTCCCTCTGACATTTCTGACCAATGAGCAGAGCGAATGTGTTCACGTGACTTTTGCTGTGGTTCGATTGGATTATTTCCTCCAAACCACTAAATGGAAAATGCAACACTGTAACAATTTAGTCCCTGATTTGGACCAACTACAAATTGCTGATAACATCATTCAAAATGGGCATTTTGTTTCATAAATGCATAAATGCACTTTAATTGTCATTGCACACCTCAAATGCTCCAACATTAAACTGTCAATCAAATTCACAGTATACAGGCTCAACATCAGTGAAAGGCATTCACAGCTTAACGGTGTTTACAATGTGTGACATTTCATGCATTGCAATCAAATATGATAATTAAAAAGTTAAGAAGTCTGACATTTATTTTGTTTAAATTGTCTCATTTAGCAATTTAAAGGCACTTTATACTGCGAAGCAAAACAGCTAATTAAAATGTATTCGCTACTGCCATTCTAAGTCTATGGAATGAATATAGATGAAACACTGTCAAATGTTCTATGTTAATACAGTCAGTGATACCGTCTCAAATAACATTTTGGAATTACTCTACTCATTTAGCATTAAACTCACCTGTTAAGAATTGATATTTATATTAAAATATAACACCATATTTGGAAGTCTTTCCTCCAGGATAGTTAAATGGATGTGCTGAACAGCTTGGCTAAACACCATAAGTGGTGCTGTTGCCTTCCAAAGAGCAAGTGTGTAATACAAACCCAAAAACTGACATGAGAGCTGCGTACTTTGACAGGTTTGTGGGTTAACCATATACAGTCTCACTGAGAAACTAAAAAAAAGCAGGTTCAGCGTGTTACTTTGGGTTTTTTTTAACTGCTTGTGAATGCAAAATTTTATGATAAGGCATTATGGATAAGGAAATATGATTATAAAGCTTAAGACAAGGAAGTAAGACCAAAAAACAAGCAAATCTCTGCAAACAGAACCAAAGTGAAATATTATGTCACACCATCTATGACTGAAAATAAATCAGGCCATGTACAGTGTATTCTACACAAATTCACTGTGAATGCACACCCACAAATGTACACACACATGCAAACCTATTCTTGCTATAAGAACTTAATACACTAGCAGCAGTTTTTGAAAGATACAAACTTTTACATACTTTTCTCTATAGAAAAGTTTCTCCATAGAAACTCATGAGCAGGCAACCCCCAAAATTAGCTTTCTTGCATGTGTACTGTATAGTACACATGCAAATAATTCAAATAATTCAATACAAATAATACAAATAATTCACCTTTTTTTTTTAAATGCATGACCTTGAATAAAACTTTGTAAGTTCATCTCATAGTGTTAGACTAAAGTTCGAGTATTGAAGTGACAATGAGTGTCACAAAACTTGTGAACTCCTATACAGGTACATGAACAAAACAGTAAAATGTTACTTTGAGACGAAAAATCTGACCTTAATTGTAAACTCATGCATTAAAAAAAAAAAAAAAAAAAAAAAAAAAAACTTGCTGAAATGTTTTTGTACATATAAGCCAAGCTGCTGATCCATGTTAGATCACATTGTAAACAACACTCATCCATCCACCTTGGTAAGATTTCCATGGCTACAAGAAAAAGACAGAATAGATTCCTGAATAGATTCATAGAAGTTATTATTAATTTACCTTGGGAATATACATGTACCAACTAGCACGTGCACACTCTATACAGTTGTGCTGTTGTCTCCTTTAGTTGTTGTCTTTCTACTGTGTCTTGATTTCTTCTGCCACATTGATCTTTGCTGACAGGAAGGGAGAAAAGAAAAAATCAAATGCAAACTTCAGGGCTTTGAGTGTAGTGCGTCTCCAGTTTCTTTCAATCTTCACTTGCCTGCCTCCAGTCAACAGTGAAGACACACAGTCCAGACAGTCGATAGCCTTCAGCTCAAAGGCTGGAGCTCTGGCCCCTAAACGGCCTTCCAGCTTGGTGCTGAACTCCACTGTATTACCAGGGTTCAGGTTAAACAGAACCTGCCTGAACTCATGGCTGGCCATTAGCATTATATCCCTGGCTGGGTCCTCTGCCTCTATACTTTCATCCTGGATCATCCCTACTGTCACCTCAAAACTGAAGCTGTCAAAGCGGTTGACATGGCAGGCATGCTTGGCCAGAGCCTTGAGCTGACACAACTCCTCCTCTTCCTGCATTTGCAGGAGTATGGGTGTAGCAACAGGAACTGATGGACTGGCAGAGAAATTGGCTGTTAGGTTTGTGACTGTAGAATTCTCTTGCTCACATTTGGGATACTTCTCTCCATAAAGACAACGCAGCCAGTCCCCCATAAACACTGGCAACATATTGATAACAGACTGTGCCCCATTCTCTGTCTCGGCAACGCGGACATGCTTGAATCTCCCGACCCAGGTGACTCTGTGTCCCTGCAGGTGACCACAGAAGACCTGTGTCTGGGCCATGCCTTTAGCCTGCCATGATGGTGGCCCACACAATTGGCTGTACTGCCTCCAGGTCATTGTGGAGTTGTACACTTTTAGCCCCTCTGCATGGTAGATGTAAAAGCAGAAGAAAAGAACCACCATGGAGATACACAATAAGATGGCTTTGACTGCACCACGATGCGTTAGCGAGTGGAAAACATCTAAGATAGACATGCTGAACCGTGTCCAGAGTCGGAGGGTGACAGGGATAGCACAAACTACCAGGGTCACAATCACTTTTGTCAGTTCCAGCTCTAGGAACCACTTGAAGACCTGGATGAAGAGCATGGTAGCCAGACCGAAGGCCAGGACAGGCAGGGCAAACAGGAAGAGAAAGTAGGCCACACAGGTGCGGATCAGACCCACAGCAGAGGAATTCTGGAGGAGCACCACTGAAAACTCACACCACATGAAGCACACAAGGTATGGGACAAGGAAGCAGTAAGTCCCCCGGAAACCACGCATCTTTGCCATGCTAAGGGTAGAAGTCAGAAAATAAATCACATGAGGATATAAACACATAAATTCACAAAGATGCTGAAGTGGAGTTTATAACCCACTAACATACTGGTTAAACTGGCCTTTCAGTCATGAGTGCACACAGTTACAGCAACCAAGCAGACCAGAGAATTAACTCTTAAAGAAATGTAATGACACAAAGTACCGTACTGATGCAAACATGTCCCACATCTCACCTGAAGAATAGATAGAAGAGGTAAAAATAGAGCAAGCAGGGAAGACTGAGCTTCAGCACCACTGACTCCCCTAGTGGCAGAGTGGTGAAGGTGCGACCGAGTAAACGAGGCACAGTCATGTTCTCTGGCAGGAACCTGGTCAGGGCACACAGGGATGATGCTACCTGGTTTGAAAAAGAAAAAAAACAATGATACTTAATATATTGCATCATTTCTGGTAGAATTCAAAATCAAATAAATTAAACAATAATGGTTTAACACAAAGCAAATATTCTACTTTGGTAATGTGGCAGATGAAATTATTTTACTGTATTTTTGTGATTACAAAAAATATAAATATGAACGCAAACAGGTCAATACCTCTGCATATTTTAATCCATCTGGGACCATTTGTATACTTTGTATAATTTATATATAATTTGTATGTCTCCAAACTGATTTCCTGCATTTCAGTATACATTTAATATGCACAGTATATATTCCTTGGAATGTTTAAGAAAGCTCCAAAATTTGACATTCAAGAGTGTCCAAAACCTGTCAGGTAGCTGACTCTAAAACTTGGATGTTGGAGGTTCCGTAAACTAAGGAAGAGATTTCACAATCCTTGCTTAGAACTGCATTACAGCATGGTGACAACGAAACAACAAAAAATAAAGCCAGTTAAATATTGTGATGGATTACTGGATTACTGAACATTTGATGTTGAAACGGCACTCAAATTCTCCCTCAAAATTAAGAAATTAATCAGAAACTTTTATTTTAGAAAACATGGACAGTCATGGTAAATATATCGATTGCATTATGCCGGTGTTCTGTGTCCTCTGACCTCTATGACCATTGCTCGTCGTGCATATGCCGCAGCAGTGGGGCTGAGACTGTGGTAGCTGACAGCAGTGAAGAAGATGGCCACAGTGGAGAGCTCAGAGCAGGGGATCCAGCCTTTATCAGCCACAGGGAAAGAGAAAATGACAAAGAAGACAGAGAGGATAAAGTAGAAGTATGGTTCCAAATTGTTCCAGCCAAAATTGGTCTCTGCCTGCTCTACATCCAGCTTTGGTTCAAAACGTGTCAGCAGAGCTGTCAGGGCACTGAAGTTCTCCCAAGTCTGGAAACCACACAAGGAGAAAAAGAGGACAGACAGGTCAACAGAAGAAATCAAAATATCAAATACATTTAAAAAATCTCTAAATGTGTTTAAAAAGAACTCACTTTGCTGCTCTGGAAAATACGCAGAGTGCAGATCATCATGGAGACGAATGAGAGGTAGAAGACAAGCAGAGGGATGACAAAAGCAAACCAGTCAACAGTCAGATTGCTGATGATGAAGAAGAAAATCAGCGCGTTGACGTGGTGTGTGGGGATGATCGTGCTCAGCCACTGCACGCCGGCCCGTGATGCCCAATTGACAAGGTGCTCCTTCATCTCAACAATGCCATGCAGCGGGTACTGAAGCATCTATAAGAGAGACCGATATGGAGAGAGATGTAAAAAGAACAATTGAAGAATACGTAAAAGCATGATTTTACTAGCTGTAATTTACATACAATTAAGTGTGATTTCATGTCCATGGCTTTTCTTAAGGCTCCATTGTGCTTTTTGTACAGCATCATCCCACCTCGACCAAAGCCCCATGTACTTCTGTGGTCCTTCCTCCTGACCAGCTCAGCCTTGTACTTCAAACACACGCACACATGCACACACACACACACACACACACACACACACACACACACACACACACACACACACACACATACACATTAAGAATAGGAGTGACATTGATGAAATGATGATGGCAATCTCCTAAAATTGCATCTTTTACATTCCTCACATCATTTGGGGGTGTTGGGCTTTCAGTCCGGGCTGCATCCTGGCTGCTACTTTGAGGTGCAGAGGGGGCAATGCCTTGTGCATAGTTTTTAGTCATCTCAACAAAGCCATCCAAATCCACCAACTGGCTGGCTGAGAAGACACAAAGCAGAGGATTATGCATGAGGATTCATTATTTCTCTCTCTCTCTCTCTCTCTCTCTCTCTCTCTCTTATACTTACACTCATTGCTGACCATGCTCTCTAAAACCTTTTGGGTCTGATCTGAGGTTGGCCCAGGAATCCTGCTTGTAGTGCCACCTATTGGAGAAATGACCACAGCACTTCTGAGTTATAAACTTTTCCCTGGAAGGTCTGCATGTAATTTGATATTCAGCACAGCAGCTGCAAATACTATGAGAAATCATGAGATTATATGATATATTTAACTGCTGTAGATGTGAAATATGACAACATGCTACAACATACTGGACAGTCCATACAACAGACAGGATTGCAGGTACAATACATATAAAACTTGTATATAACGTCAGTGGTGTTTTGGCCCTGCCCAGGCTACACAAGTTACATTCACAAACTATATCCTACCCTGCATAGTGTTGACCTGGCTGACATGTTCCAGCATCTCAGCCATAGCCACCTTCTTCTTCCGCTCTGGATTGAGCTTCCAGTACATCATCATGGCGGCCTTACGTACTGCTTGCTCAAATTTACTCTCTGTTGACAACTTTCTCACATCCTCCTCATTTTCTGGAGTGATTCCTGGCGGAGAAAGACAGACAAGAAGTCAAGCAACAACACGTACACCCACACATGCCAAAACATAGACATGCATATGCACATATTTGGGTTTGGCAACATTTACCTTTTTTCTGGATCCAACAGCGCTGTAGAGTTCTCGCTGCACTATTTCTTCCCTGTTTAGCCGCTTGTATCAGCCAATGAACAGCCAGCTTATTATTTACTTCTGTATCCTTCTCTTCAGCCAGGATCAGGTAGTGCTGACCAAGCTGAAAGACAGAAGAGATGTATACCTTTCAGAGCCAGGAGGTATGACACAAAGTTCACTGAAAAGAGGCTTCAATGGCTTCAATGAAAAGAGGAGAGGAGAGGAGAGGAGAGGAGAGGATATATTCCCAAACTGCAGTTTTACCTGATGCTTTTTTTCATAAAATGTGTCATGTTTTAATTGACACAATAATAACAACTAGTAACAAGTTATTACATGCTTCTTATTTCTAAATTATCACATTATCATTCAAAAAAAATTGTGTATCTACATTATTACTTCAAATGTAAACAATATTCCTCCACTCTTCAGGTGGGTTTTGCTGTTAGTATATTAAAGTGTTGCAAAAGTGAAAGTGGCACCAGCTTTTTTTTTTATGTGATCAAATAGAACAATTTCTTCAGAAGAGCTCCTTGGTGTGATAACACACTGGAATCAAATGAAAGGCTTTATTACATTTTCAAACCATGAAGTCAGATCACTACACAACCCACATTTTCCTGCCCCTGTGGCCTTCCAATCTTTTCATCATGATGTCTAACTTCCAGAGGGGAACAGAGCCCCCCAGTGTGTATCAGGTGACTGTTTTCTAATATTAACTCTCATTTCATGACTTTCTTCTCACACAGTTATTATAAAAAGTGTAATTTTGGGATCAGGCAAGGTTGTAATTTTTTTTGCTTGTGCATATTTTTACTTTACATATATTTGAAAATATAGCATATTCTTGTCTATTCCCATGTTATACGCAAAAATGATAACATTTCATAAACTTTAAAGCTTAAATAATGAAAGGACAGTGCTGTCAGTGGATCTAAATAAACACCAATTTCAGTGTGATGTTACATGTTATACTGCATGTATATATACATGTGATTGCATTTTCAGTATATTATATGATGAGACAGCACTTGAGTATCTGACTCACTACACATATGTATATCCAACAACTACATTGTCTTTTTATTGTGGGTCTATGATATTTCTGTGAAGATCAGATATTATGTAGATTTTTTTAAACATATTTTCACATGGTAACTTTTTATTCAACCCCCTTGGGCATTTAGGTGATTGGAATCAAATATATGACATATAGCATGAGAATGCTAAAGATCCATGTTTAGCACGCATATCCATCTACTTAGGAATTTACCCTTTCACAGCTGGTGGATGCTGTATACAAAGTGAAGACTCATCTTCCACCCACAACCTTGTTTTTTTTCTCCCATCACCCTCCCTTTCTTTTTTACCACTTGTAATTGTTTATGTGAGTAGAGGGAAGGATGAAAGAGATTGTGAATTGTGAATTTCAGTGCAACGAACATAAATTCATGCTTTATTACTGTGTCATGGTGCTCATAGTGATTTGTATGTCTGTCAGTATCGTATACAGGATCATTTTCCAAGTGGCCAAAAATAGACACAGGCTCACAACTCAACGGAGTGAACCAGTGGGATTCAAAACAATGCCAAGAGCTAGTCTGTGAATATGTGCTTTCACTCACGCGGGTCTGTGCTCTGGCATCACCAGCTTTGGCCTTCTCCTCCAACTGCTCCAAGGTTAGATCTTCCTCTGGTTCTTCATCTGGAGGAGAAGAGAATTATGAATGAGTCCCACTGACATATATCTTGTAATGTGAGCATAACAAGAAGTCAGAGGTGAAGTAGATATGAGTGTCTGTGCATCTGTCTATGTATGTAGATATCCAATGACTGACATCCTATATCACACTAATACTTACATTGATTGCATAAAGTTTCATAACACTGACTGTTATCCAAGTGTCCTTTAAGCAAAAGAGTTCATGCTCTTTGCCTTTACACTGATTTAAAATGCCACAGTCCTTCACTTTCAGCTAATTTTCTTCCTGCTGTGATAACTTTGTTGGTTTTGATTCCAGTAATCCTCTGTTATAAAAGCTAATTACAGTGAACTACCACTTAGGTTGGTAATTAATTATATCAGTGTCTCTCAAGAATTTCTTCATAAAATTCTAACCATGTTCAGACTACCAAAATTTTATGGTAACGTGTGTTGCATATTCACTGCTCTTCAGCTGTTATATAGTAACAAGGACAAGGAGATCCAACCTCTTCCTCTCTGCAAGATTTTGTTACATAGAAAGAGTCATAAGAAATGCCAGTGATGTTACAAACGGAAAAGGAATTTCAATGTCTTCCAATCTGCCATAACTAAATGGCCATCCTGGCCAGGAGAGAGTTTTAGCCACGAGCAGGGGTCCTCTTCTACACTTGGCGAGGAAGTCAATAACATAACAAAGGTCTTATCACCTCAACATAGGACTGAATCTGTGCTCTGTGGCTTAGGCTCTCAGTGCCATTAAAATTTATAATGTGTCATTTAATCTCAAGACATGGTTACCATCATCTTTGTCATTGGCATCCTCCTCTGCTTTTCTAATTCTTTCCTGTATTATCACCCGCTTGGCCATGGAAGCAAATGTGCATTTCTTTGGGGCAGTGGGAGAAGTAGAAGGGTTCATGGTGGTGGAAATGGCTGTAGTGGAAGGATTCATGGAAGAAGCTGGTGCAGAGGAAGAAGAGGAGGATTCTTTAGCAGAGTTACAGGCCAAAGCTGTAGATTTGGAGACTTCAGGGGTGGAGCAGTTTGAAGGAACACTGTTGTTTTGAACAGAAGATGTGGGTTGAGAGGAAACAGCAACAGATGTGGGTTTTGACTTGTCAGGAGGAGGGGAACTCATTAGTTGAGATGATGGAGAAGAAGATAATAATTTTGTGGAATCTGTGCTGTTTTCTGTGGAGGCTTGAGTTTCGGAGGACTGAGCAGATGGAGAAGAAGAGAGGTTACTGGAGGCAGGTGAGGCTGGAATCTGGGAAAGTTTGGCTGAGGGAAGAGAGGTGCCATCTAGGACAGGGCATGACCCCTCGATGTTGACAGCACTGGCTGAAATTAGGACATCCATCTCCATTTGTCCTGGAACAAAAAGGGGTGAAAGAAATTGATCATAATGCTAATCATATGAACAGCTAAGCAAATAATTATTAATAATGAGTCAAAATCAAGCGAATGTGTATATGCATGTGTCTATGTTGGGGGGNGGGGGTGTCTGTGAACTTCCTGTCAAGAGAAATTGGAGGACCCATTCCTCTGGACATTGTACACCTAAAATATGACACTCAAACAGGGAACCAAACATCTGTGAACCCTCCATGCTGTACATATGTAGGTCAACATGTAAAAGCATTAATAGGATAATAACTATTATGAAAACAGTTGCAAAAACAGTTATTTAATTAAATAAAATCCAAACAGTAGCTGACTAATGCTTAACTTTGAAAGAAAACCTGGAGCACTGATACATTAAACCACATAATGTCAATTCTATGTAAGTTTTAGGTGTTAACAGCATGCAAACTCTCCTAAGCACTTGTTCCGTCCTGCGCAAATACTCTGGTTCTCATGCCAAGTTTATGTACATTCTCAACACCGAACCTGCGCCAAGACAACACTCAAAAGCAAACATCAAGAAACCTTACTTGGAATATAATTTGACTGATTTCTTCAAGACATAAAGTAACTTCCTCCTGAAGTTAGAACTTAGAACTGATTTCCCAGCTGGGGTCCATTCCTGTCCACACCACGGGTTGAAACCAGACACATAATGTGGTTCAACTCCTCAGTCTCCAAACAAACCGCAGCTTCGTGCCCCGCCCTCTTAAAATATACTCTATCCTGATAGGCAGTAATAAATGCCAATCAGAGGAGCAACGTATCTTATTGGTTATTGGGGCGTACCAGCGTGCAAACTTGTAAGGTTTTATTATTGGCCTCTTCAAAGGATTTTAAAGCATATCACGTCAGCTGCACACTGGTTATTTCCCCTACAGCTGGTTTCTTTTAAAATAAATTAATGAATTAATTCAAAAGTGATTGAAGTCCAATAGTTTTAAGACCAAGAATGATTACATCATTTAAGCAGACAATCAGCATGAGCATCCAAGTCAGGGCTATACTCTTAATCGTGATTATTTAATTCTAATATGGCAATCGGGGAAAAAATACACTGTGTTTCGGTAATGTGGCAAAATGTGTTTGTGCATTTACATTACATAAATTAATGTTGTTAATATGTTTAAAATTTATTCTTTGTACATGAAATGCTGCAGCATTGGCAAGAATAGCTACCTATATCCAAATCTGAGCATTGAAAAGAAAATGTGTCATCGACATGCATGGAACAAATGTAGATTTGTCTATGTAATTTCAAACTGAGGTCTAAACATGGCGTGATGTTATGCGCCTTACAATACTGTCAATAATGAATACTGAAAGTTAGCATTGCGTCTGTGTTATAAACTATCATTGTTCCTCGTGGGAGCTGTCCACCTGCACAAGTTCTGAAATGACAGCCCCGTCTCTCTCTCTCTCTCTCTCTCTCTCTCTCTCTGTCTCTCTCTCTCTCTCTCTGTATTTCTGTAGGGGTCATTTGTTCCGTTCTGGCGCAGCGGAGGTAAAAGCAAACGCTGCAGTCTGAAACCAAAGGTCACATTAAAAACTTAAAGGCACAGCATTTATCATTCTGCATTCTGTCCCCTCCCCATCCACCTCAGATGTGGGTTAAAAAATGACACATGCTTTAATCCGCTGATGACGTGACCTGCTCTGCACGAATCACGCCATCCCCCACTTGTGTGGAGAGAAAGAGGAATATAGACAATGACAAAGAAAGGCGAAAACACAAACGGGCTCTCCTTTTATTTGGACTTGTAGGCTCTAATGTTTTCTGTGGCTTTACTTTAAAACTAGTTCACTCTGACACACTCCTCCTCCTGCTTATTTGAATCTGGAGCACTGCATCAGTTTGTGTGTGTGGTGAAGAGGCAACATTCGACTCCGGGAGAGTGCTTCACACTCCACAGCATCCGAGTGAGGTGAGACTGACATAACACAAGAGACTGTCTTAGGGTTGGGGAAATCCTCATTTTGGGTGGAAGTCACAATGTCCGACTGTAGAAGACAGTGGAACCGGGAGGATGAGCTACCGGTCTACCTGGCGGGACCGATAACAACCGGGCCGAGCCAGAGGAAATCCTACGGAATGTTCAGCTCTGTGGAGGGAGCGTTTGNGATAACAACCGGGCCGAGCCAGAGGAAATCCTACGGAATGTTCAGCTCTGTGGAGGGAGCGTTTGAAAGCAAGACCATAGACTTTGATAACTACGCTGTAGGGAGGAGAGGGAGTCGCACCCCGAGGAGCGGGAGCCGGGAGAGGCTCTTGGATGCTGGAGACCCCAGCAAGAAGCCCAGCGAGGCCCACAACGGGTCACAGATCAATTCACCCGGTGAGAGAGACGATGGACGCTCCGATGTACAGGTCAAATATTCCTCAGAGAAGGAAAGCCCGAAAGAGAAGGTAGGATGGATTTTTTTTATTTTTGTCGGTGGGCTTTCTCTTTCTGTGTAGTGTTTCAGTTGATTTTCTGATTGACCGAATCTGAAACATACAATCCTCCTCACACCTGTGTTAGATTATTTACAGTGAAGGATAACGCCTTTGGTTGCGCCTGTTGGCGTAGAGGAAAGAACAACATACTGATTATTTAGCTCAAAAAATTATAAAAGCTGTCAGAAATTTGGCCATCTATGTTGTATTTAATAAACATGCAGCGTCTCCAAAAATAAATAGAGATACGTCAGACACGCATTTTTTTCGTGACTGGTGCTGAATTATTACTATTCTTTCACATTTCTCATGAAGTGTGGTGCGTATGTGCGCGCGCATGTGGGGGCGCGTCGGCATTTCAGCCCATATTTCTCTCGCTTGAAGCTCTTTTGCACGTGCACAGGGTCATCCTCTGTCTTTCAATGTGCACGTGTAAAGCGCGCTCCACGCAGCCGTGAGGCGGCGGATTCGTCGCTCTCTCTCTCTCTCTCTCTCTCTCTCTCTCTCTCTCTCTCACTACCGCTCACACTCACACGCGGAAACAATAACAAACACACATCAAGGAGACAAAGGAGCGCAAGCAGCGCGCCGGAGTCACCACAACCCGTTTTTGAGTTGTCTTCCCGGGCGTAGAGCGCCGGAGAGAGGATGTCTGGGGCCAGTTACCACAGGAACAACAGCATCCCCCATCTGACGGTAAGCGACCCCGCCTGCAGGGCTAGTCGTGTGGCCGGAGAGGCTCTCCGCTTGCCTGTAAATTCCTGCTCCTACAGCCGGCAGAAGGGATTAAATTCTTAGTGAGGCTGCAGAGAGCTGAGGGCCCATATCTTTTCTCCTCTTTGAGACAGCAAACCCAGAGAGAGAGAGAGAGAGAGAGGGGGGNCGGGCTGACAATTCTTGACCGCTATGTGTCAAATCGAGCGCGTATTGTGTCTTTACATATTGGACAATGCTGTGTCAGTGAGATTAAATCATTAAACTTGACAGTCGAACTGTGAGTTGCTCGGTATACTGATGACATGATAACAAAGAGGACTAATTGTACGGTTTTGCAAAGGAATGTATCCATTTTAAGCTAAAAGCGTGCATTCTGCAGAAGGATCATTCAGTGCTACTTTAAGAACAAAAGGCAACTGGTGTAGACGGACAAAAATACATAACTATTACTAATATTGCATTTGTCAGCATCCTTATTGCTATATATGCTGAAAATTCAGCAGGCGTGTCAGCTGCTATCATCTGAACATGGGTAATCACTGGTAACCATAGAAACATAACATCTTCCTCATGCTGTTACCAGGCAGAGGGTGTGGATCCATGGCAGTAGTGAAAATATGCTTATTTTATCGCTGTACGTTATAGTACTCAATATTTTATGTTTGCCATTAATCTGGTCATAGAGCTCTTGAATGGATATGAGGTAACATTAATACTAATTGAGAGACTCAAACCCCACCCATGTATGGCACTTCTGCTAAACATTTCTGCCCACCCTTATCTCCATACTTAACAAGGTTATATATTTTTATAAAGCCATATATTACAAATTTGATTTATCAAAACAACATGGCTTAAAAACACCTCTCTTCCCTCCATTGCTCTTCCCATCTCTCTCCATTCCTCTGTTCTCTCTCCTGCAGAGTGACAGGCTGTTGATCAAAGGAGGGCGAGTGGTCAATGATGACCAATCTCTATATGCAGACGTCTACATTGAGGATGGGCTCATCAAGTGAGTATAAAAAGCTGAATATGTCTAGACGTATTTTTTAAATGTTTTCTATACATTGATGATTTCACTTAATTTCTTTTCTTCTCATCTTCCGTCTACTTTCCTGTTCTGCCCTTCCATCATCTTGCCATGTCTTCTTTCATTTTTTTCTCCTCCCTTTTATCTGCACCTATACTTATCACATCCTAGGCAGGTGGGGGAGAATCTGGCTGTTCCAGGGGATGTGAAGGTGATCGAGGCTAATGGCCATATGGTGATACCAGGGGGTATAGATGTCAACACCTGTCTGATGAAGCCTTACCTGGGCAAAGAGCCTGTTGATGATTTCCTGCAGGGCACCAAAGCAGCACTTGCTGGGGGCACCACCATGATCAGTGAGTGTGAATACCACCACATTTAAAACCTCAAAACCATCTGTAAATTCATACAGTAACCACATGTGCATTCATGTCACCATAATATTTGACCCTTTTACTTGGCAGTTGACCATGTGACACCCCAGCCTGGGGAGCGCCTGCTGGAAACATTTGAGCGCTGGCAGGAGGCTGCAGATAAGAAGGCATGTTGCGACTACTCCCTACATGTAGACATCCCTCAGTGGAATGAGGGCATTAAAGATGAGTTGGAGCTACTGGTGCAAGAAAAAGGTACAGCCTAGCTAAATGTATAGTTATGCAACTCTGGTAACTCTGGTTTTTATTCTGTGTTTGTCCTTACAATGTACACCAATTCACTAAAGGTTGTCTGTTCTCATTCCTTTGCTGTCATGGTGGCATATCAAGAAATGTGCTTGTTTCAATTCAAATGTTGCCTTCTTTTTGGGACAAATCTAAAACAGTGGAGCAAATTAGCCAAGAAGTCCACTTGTGTATTTCCTTTGGAAAAATCAAGTTTAAACTGCTCATTCTTAGCTCCAGACACTTGACATAAACATGTTCTGTTTACTTTGTACTCTAGACTGTACTTCTGACTTCTACATCCCAAAATTCAGATCAGTTTGTGAATTTTGCTGTTTGAAATTCTCCCTCATACATTTGATTTAATTGTGTTCAACAGTTTCCCTCAATAATCCTTTGATTTCCCTGTGATTTCCCTTCTTGTCATGACCATTTTCAGGTATCAACTCCTTCCAGGTGTACATGGCTTACACGGATGTGTACCAGATGTCAGATACTCAGGTTAGTTTCACATCATCTTATCCACTAATTGCATATGTAACATATACGTAGATATATATACATATAATAATAATAATAACTATAATTAATATAACATTAAGATTTGCCTATCCCACTCTTTTCTGTTGCCTCAGCTGTATGAGGCTTTGTTCTTCCTGAAGGAGCTAGGTGCTGTGGTCTTAGTTCATGCTGAGAATGGAGACCTGATTGCTCAAGTAGGTGCTACCTAACCTTCTTTAACTTATAATGCAATATCCTCTGATGCTGTTGCTGCTGAGGAGGATGATAGATTTATCAGAGGTCGCCATGGCCACTATTATACAAATGATGATGATGTAATGCTGATTAAGATGGCAAGGGGTGCCTATAAGGTGACAGCAGTGATGAAAGTAATGGTGGACTTCATGAGAATGATGTACTTGATTGTGGGGACAATAAAGTGAAAATCACAGTGTAGATAAAGATAACCGAGTATAATGAATGACAGGAGGACTCCTGAAGGTGATGAATGATGGCATGCCAGTTAACCTCAATGTAATTTAAATAACAAAGAGGATGATGGAAGAGCAATTTTTTTGTGGTTTAGGAACAAAGAAAAATCCTCAGTATGGGAATTACTGGACCTGAAGGTCATCCTCTGAGTCGTCCCGAAGAGGTGATATTTTTTGTTTTTCTCCATCCATCCATCCATCCATCCATCCATCCATCCATCCATCCATCCATCCATCCATCCATCCATCCATCATCATACATGTTTTGACACTTCCTCATTGTTTCTGTGCAGGTGGAGGCTGAAGCGGTGTTCCGTGCCATCACCCTTGGTAACTGTGTGAACTGTCCCATCTACATCACCAAGGTGATGAGCAAGAGTGCAGCCGACACCATCACCCAGGCCCGGAGGAAAGGTCAGTCTCTGATCTTCTCTTTCTTTTCACTCCTAGTCCATTTATTACTTTTGCTCATAACATTCTTAATTATGATATGTTCAATTCAATTTGAATGATTTTTAGTGTTCTTTTAGACAGTACACAGGCTGGTCTTCACATTCCTTCCATCTTTCTTTCCAGGGTCTGTAGTTTTTGGGGAACCAATTACAGCTAGCCTGGCCACTGATGGTTCTCACTATTGGAGCAAGAACTGGGCCAAGGCAGCTGCTTATGTGACCTCTCCACCTTTAAGTCCAGACCCCACAACCCCAGACCATCTTCACACACTGTTAGCCTGGTATGGATGAAATATTAGCAGCAGAGAATGCATTGGATGCAAATTGAGTATATTCACACTTGTTGACTGTTAATGTAGTGCCTGAGAATGCTCTGAAATGATTCATGCAGATGAAAACTTGAAAAATACTACTTGAAATAGCTATAACGTCTGCACGATGAAAAATGTAATTTAACTGCATGACAGCAAAGGAGAGACCTACAAGGATCTAATTATCACAGTTTAATTTGGTATTCATGCCACGAAGACCTGCAGGTAAACTGTATAATATACAATGTCAAGCCAGTATCGAAGAGAAAAATAGAGGTGAAGAGAAGAGAGAAAAGTGTATGTGTGAGGAAAAGAGGGAGCAAAAGAGAGAGAAGGGGTGAGGGAGAAAAGGGGACTCAGTAATGAAAAGGGATTGTTTAACCTTTGTGAAGCCTCTTCAGCTGTTTGTGAAGTGAAGTACAGTATTAATAGTTAGCTAATTGTAAGTTCTGAGCATCATACTGCAGGAAGCAATGGATAAACAGACACACATGTACATACACAGAGATGGACTGAGAGACAGCCAGACAGAGAGAGAAAGAGAGGGAGAGGGAGAGAGAGAGAGCATCCTGCTGCATACCTTTGACTGTCCCCAATTCCATAAATAGCACAAGAACTTGAATACTTCATCATCTATTGCCTTGACTACCAAGTGCTCCCCTGCACCTCCTCTTCACTGCTCCTCTCTCCTCCATTCTTTCTCTGCAACCGTCTCTTCAAGGCGTATCGGTGCAGTCTCACACTGGCAGTGTGAGACTGCTGGTTTCTTTGAGCTTCTGCTGAAGTGAGAGTGTGTATTTTATGGTTGCTTTAACAGAGACTAAAACACAACACCAGTAAACTTTGAGGAAAGGTCCATTATTTCTTTAATTCGTAATTTTTTTAATGACACTCTGATGGCACCCACTATCATGTAGTAATCACTATAATTAACAGATGAATAAAAGATCTGAGATGAGAAATTATGTTAATGACAGGTTGTTGGTCAAATTCAGTGTATTATATAATGTGTGGAGAAGTCAGTATATGTGTCAACAACTTTTTGAAAGTGGAGTGTATTTTATTGTGGTCTAGTTAAGGCAGCTGTGTGGCACCATTCTGACTGGGTCAGCTATAGGCAAATACAGTACAGTACATGACTGGTACTTTAACTGAAATTATCACTCAGTGAGGACACCTGGTGGATAATTGTAGGAATGTCTGTCTGGGTTTTGCTAAGGTGTGGACGCTAAACAAAAATATTTAGATGACAGCATTCTATAGTTCAAGACCTCATGAGAATATGCACTGATAATATTATGTTTGACAGCTTAATCAATACAGTATAATGATCATGTTCTCCTTTCTCCAGTGGGGATTTACAGGTGGTGGGCAGCGCTCACTGTGCATACAGCATTTCCCATAAAGCAGTTGGTAAAGATGACTTCACTCTGATTCCAGCGGGAACCAACGGAATAGAAGAGAGAATGTGTTTTGTGTGGGACAAGGCTGTGGTGAGCATTATGTGTCTTTATATGTGTCTTGTGAAAAACTGTGAGCATGCTTTATTTTTTTGTGTAACATTTACTTTTTTCTCTATTCTAACTGTCCATTCTGTCTCTCAGGCCATGGGGAAGATGGATGAGAACCAGTTTATTGCAGTCACATCAACAAACGCAGCCAAAATTTTCAACTTATATCCACGTAAAGGTCGGATAGCGGTGGGCTCTGATGCTGATATTGTTATCTGGGATCCCGACAGGATCAGAACCATCTCTGTCAAACTTCAGCAGTCGGTGAGGCCAAAAAAAAAGGGTCTTCCAATACAGTCAGCTGTTAGTGGAGGTGCAAAAAGGATTGTGGGAGAACTGTGTGTGTGTAGGGGTTGTTAGACCATAAACTTGAAATGCAAAATCATTGGTAGTTAAGATTATACATTTAAGACAAAATTGGATATCTGACTTAAATATAAAGGCAAAATGACTAAAGAGAAATGCATCAGAACTGAAAATTTGCTTTGAGCAGTGTGACACTGAAGATAATCGAGAGTGTTTAATGTCTTCAGCCTGCTCCATCATTCTCAAAGGCCTGAATCCAGATTTGTTCCGGCTTTAGGTTATAACCCCCTCCAGGCTTCTCTCACTCTGTGCTGCCATCTCATTCAAACCCAAGAGAATGGCATCAGAGGTGAAATTTTGCTTTGAGCAATAGACCCTATACATTGAAGACATAAGATAGTGGTTAATATTCAGTCTGCTCTGCTATTCTCAAAGGACTTAAACCAGACTGCTGTCGGATTTAAATTATAATCCTACTCTACTCCTCACCAATCCTGTGCTCCCATCTCTCTACCAGCCCCCGTGTTCAGAATGTCATTTTCCCTACAGCCTCCGNTACCCCCCGCCCCCATTTCTCAGCTGCCTACCTCATATGTATCACGTCTTCTATCTCTCATGCTGATATAAATCTTCCTGAAATAGCACATGGCCTTCAGAATATATTAAATTATTACTCCAAATAGTGGGAGAAAATGACTTTGTCCATCTGCATAATTCCATTTTCTTCACTCTTTTTTTTTTTTTTTTTTTNTTTTTTTTTTTTTTTTTTTACTTTGGTCTTGTGTACTGTATCCCACCCCACACAGAATTTGGATTACAACATCTTTGAGGGACTGGAGTGCCGTGGGGGTCCAATGCTGGTGTTGAGTCAGGGTCGGGTGGTGTATGAAGAAGGCAAGCTGCTGGCTCAACATGGCACTGGCCGCTTCATTCCTCGCAAGCCTTTCCCAGATTATGCCTACCAGCGTGTCAAGTGCAGGAACCAGGTACAGTATATAGATCTCTTTAAAGAAGGACATTTTTAAAAGCTGTAATACAAATGCTATGTTTTTAAATAGTTAGACTAAAAATAATAAGGTGGGAAGCAACCATCTAGCATTGAAAACTCAGACCTCCAAGTCACATAAACAATTCTTAGTAGTCAAGTATTAGTATTTTGTGTAGTGCAAAATGTGGTGGTTAGGAAATTAAGTCCAGCATGCATAACACATTTGGTCAGGATACATACAATACTAATAATTTACAGTATAGTATCAAAAGTGCAATATTTTAGTTTCTCCATTCTATCCAAATATACTAGTGATACATTTCTCACCTATCTACACACTCGCATTCTATCATCATTTACAGTTGGATCAGTGAGTCCTGGAGGTAGTAGGTTAAAAACTGAGAGGCTTCTTTGTGTGTGTGTGTCTGTGTGTGTGTGTGTGTGTGTGTGTATGTGTTTGCGATCCAGATGAATGGAAAGCAAGGTGTCACTCGTGGGATGTATGATGGCCCTGTGTATGATGTCGATTCAACCCCAAAATACATCACTCCTGCACCTTCAGCCAAATCGTCACCCACTTCTCACCAACCACCACCAATACGCAACCTTCACCAGTCCAACTTCAGCCTATCAGGTAAGAGTGATTTGGTGATTCATTTGATGCTTCACCATATAATTAAGAGCAAATGTTCTCTCTACACAGGAGAGGAATTGGAAAAAAATAAGGCACTTATTATAAATATTTCATAAGTGACTTATTAACCATTAATAAAGCCATCATTTACTGTCAGACCCTTTATACAGTATGCCTGTTTTAGAATACATAAAAAAAAAAAATTATAAATTTCTTCTCCTGCCTTCTGTTAATCAGGGGCACAGGTTGATGACAATGTCCCACGTCGCTCTGGCCACCGCATTGTAGCACCCCCTGGTGGTCGCTCAAACATCACCAGCCTTGGTTGAACACTTCATCATGACAAAGTGTATTTGGGGCTTTGCCTGTTGTTTGTGTATGTGAGTGTATATGTATGACTAAGAGTGTGAGCGCATGGAAGAATGTGTTGGTATTTTTTGGTACAGCGTTGTGTCTGGTATAGTGCAAGGCCGTCAAATCACGCACTCCTTTTGATTGTTATTTATTTTTATTTATTGTTTATTTGGCAGGGATGATACATACAACATTGCCATGGACAAATGTGAAAAATTCAATGTATATATAAGACGTCAAGTTTATGCTAATTTGCGGTGCTTATCCCTGGTCAGGCTTTTAAATACAACTAAAAAAAAAACAACACAATTTATACAATTGATACAAAATAGATTAAAACAGAGAATAAAATTTACATAAAAATTGTGTTTGTGTGAACATATGAGTCAGTGAGGGACCTCATTAATGCTCACATCTCTGTCGTTGCTTGAGCCAGAGTTTTACTTTTGCATTAAACACCTTCAGTTCTGTTTGTGATTTTTGATTTTATGATTTTTTTTTTAAAGTTTGCCTTGGGTCCGTTGTCACCAAGAAGAAGCATCAGTTGCACAATTATTCTTACAGTCTGTGAAAAACTCATGGACTCAGACACATACAAATAACATAATATTTATTTATGTTTTCTTTTGCATAAGCATTACTTTCTCCTCCATCTTCTTTATATGCCATTATTCACATGGCTGCTCTGACATGGTGCTCCTAACCACCCATCTGGTGGACAGCTGAGGAAATAAGTTTCCTACATGTAGTTTTCAGCATCTTTACAATATCTGTTTTCAGTATGGGTCAAGTGGAATGTTGTCATATATTGCATGGACATGTATGTTTCACTACTTATTTACTGTTACACAACAATGGAGGTACACTATAACGTATTGAAGGCACATCTTAGATTGTATGCAATAGCACAAAATTGTTTAACAAGTCTTGCATTTGTAGATGTTTGCTTTGAAAACGTCATCCACTGTGCATTGAGCTCACAAGCACATTCATTTGATCATTACTCAATAAAAGCAATGCAACTTACTCTCCAGCATCACATATCATACTGTATATGCAAATGTATCAATACTCTCCTAGAAAGTATGAACCAACTAAAGTAGTCAAGCAGATGAAACAAATGCAAAAACATAACTGTGAACTGCAAAATAAAAATTTACTTGATGTAAAGATTTTATAATGTGTGTGATAGTTAAATTGTTGCCAATCACTCATGCTAGAAATGCATCTATGGTGTGATGACATGCTCAACTCACAGCTGTAAAAGGGCTTCAGCTCCACATGTTCTTTATAACCTCCACTGAGAATCTTTTTAAGCTTTTCTATTTGTTCTGATTAATTCTCTGCAGTTTCTTGTTTAGTGATTCTATGATGCTGTTTTGTTGCTGGTATGTCTCTAATGCGCTAACAATCAATAAAGACTTTACTGTTGTGAAATATAACAAAACAAATATGCTTGTCTTGGAGTTTAATAACATTATGTAGATTTTACAAACTCTGGTGATTATTTTAGTGGTGATTTTTTAAAGCTGATATCTATCCTGTGATACACAGCATTTACAAAGTATTTGAAAAAAATAATAATTGTGAGGGAATATAAATATCCATCCATCCATCCACCCATCCATCCATCCCTAACCCTAACTCTAACCCTAACCTTGACTTAAACATTTGAAAGAAACAATATTTGTAAAATAGCCAGTATATGTGAGGTCCTCAAATTCTGTTACCCTCTAACCATAATCCTAACCAATAAAAAATTCATAACAACAAAAGAACAAAAACATTTAGAGCATAAAGGGCCTTTAACAATAGAGATCCTTTTTTTTTTTTTTTTTTNTTTTTTTTTTTTTTTTTTAAATTTGTCTGTTTCCCTTCCTACAGCTCTTATTGCACACCTGACCATTCAAGGAGAAAGAGTCTCTCTTTGAATTATCTCTCCAGAGGTTTCTCCCCCCCCATATAATAAGGTTTTCCTCGTCTTCATAGAAATCTTGGGCTGGGTTGGGAACCATTGATGTGTGGGCCTGTAAAGTCCTTTGAGACATTATATATGATATTGGGCTACAAATACACTTGACTTGACCAAAAAAACTAGACTTGATTTTGCCTCTGGTCTCAGGTCTGTGTCATTATTTCTCATACCTGAGAGGATTCAAGCAGGCATCATAATCCCCACAGAAGAAAATGTGCTTTTTGAGGCGAGCCAGAGAGTGTGAAATGAAGTGTAAGAAAAATGGAGGCGTTCTTTGCCAACTTCAGGAACAAGTTAAAAGAAAAGCTCCTTGTTAATTGGTGGCACATTCTGCTGCTGCCATTGAAGGTGTTTTCTTTCTCGCTCTTCGGGTCTGTTTGAGTCAACCACATTTTGGATCAAGTCTAATTATCCTTACGTGAGTTTCAAAAGGGGTCACCAGTCACCAGACATGTATTCTTTAACTGGTTAAATGGCAAAGACAGGAGTATTCAAAAACAGCACAGCACATTAAATTAAGTTACTGCAATAAACACTTTAAAATCTCTTAAAATCTTTAAAAAAAAACAATATAGAAAAAATAAAAAACAGATTATTTGAAGGTGGAATGGAACTGAAAATAGATGATAAACTTTAAATAGAAGAAGAGTAAGGACCAGAAATAGGAGAAAGAAAAACATGAGTTGATTAAGAAGCAATATTGCAATGTGTGTTTGACATTAAATGGATTTGGACTAAATGTGGGATGAAATGACACTATAAAAAGATTTGCTGCTATGAATTCTGCTCTGTGCCAGTTTATAATCTCATTAATTCACAGACGACTGCTCAAGCAAAATTATTTCTATGACATTCTTCTGTATCTATGAGAACAAGATTAGCAGAAGTACTAAGTGCCACCTTTTCCAGAGGCAATATTAAGGAGATATTAAGGAGACTTTAAGGTTGATGATTTTGCAAATGACCTAAGTTAAGATGGTTTTTCAGACCTGTAGTGTCTTTGCTCTGAATCAAGGCCTAAACATTGATTTGGTTCGGTTTCAATTAGGAAAAAAATTCAGAGTAAAACAAAGTCACGTGATAACTCTCGCTCTGCTCATTGGTCAGAAATGCCTGTGGGCGGGAGCAACAAAATCAAACAGGAAGAAGTTTACTATGCCAGGAAAACTAAAGAACATGGGCCAAAGACAGAATTGCGATATTTTTCACAGTCATAGTCATTATTTGGTTCATATATCAAGAAAACTATGACGACTGAAGCTGGATTTGACTTAAAGACAACATCTGGAAAACCGCCTGTTGCTGTATATTGCTTCATATGAGGTGAAGAAGACGCTAACCTTCGCTAACCTCCATGTTCATCAGAAGAAGTGTTCAGTAAGTTTAATATGCTCCAACCGTTTCACAGCATCTGTTCCAATTGCTTTGTTTAATCAAAGGTGTCTAAGCTTGTTTTATGTTCTACACGTTTTACTTAGTGGATATCTGGCAAGGGTCTAACTTTCCTGCAATGAAGCATTCACCCTCTCTGTTAGTAAATCAATCAATAGATTAATAGATGTGTTGTCGTTTTTTTGGGACTAGTGCTGATCATGTTCTTCACCATAAACTAACCGCTCCACAGTTTGCTCCTCCAGGTAATCTCGGTTCGGTTGTTTTGGTGCGGACCGAGTTTGATTGCTGTGTTCACATATGTCCAAACGAACCGAACTAAAGAGGGGAAATGCTTCAGGGTCCTAAACATACCCTCTCTCCGCAAAGCAATCATGTTAGCAAAACTGACTGTGTTAAGCTAGATGAGTAATGACTCAAATATGGATGCATGCACATTATGTAAGCACCAAAAACAACAACAAATAGATTGTATTTATATTTTGAGAAGAATATTTGCTTATTAAATGAGATTGTTTTACTGCACAGGTGGTGACGTCAGATTGTCATCCCTCCATCCAAAACTTTAGAGCAAAGTGTCTCAGCAAACTTCTGACCAGATTGCCATGACATTTGGTGTGGCTGTGCAGAGTCCCTAGTGGATGAGAATCTAATAATTTTAATAACCCTTTGACATTTTGTCTAGCATGACCATCATCTCAAAACTGTCATTTTAACCACTTTGGTGCAGGAAAAAGCTGTCTTGAAAACTAATGAGTGAATTTTGAAGTTTGGTGTGGATGTTCACTGTCTCCAGAGTCCTTTACCTCATTTACTTCTTATGACCATAGAAATACAGAGGTTTTTATGAAAGAAAGTGATTATATGATGCTCAAAAAGTGGCTCTTGACCATCATTATGAACCTGGAAGGATTTGGAAATTGTGTGTTAATGCAGACAGTAAGTTTGAGATGTTTTTGGGGAACTTCCTAGGAAAAGGATTTTTTTTTTTAATCTTAATGCAAACAGCCTCAGTATCTGAAAAGAACATTTTTGCTTCTCGCACAGATGAGTTTATTTCAGGTTACATCACCTTCACATCAGTCGACACTGTGCTGCCTCTGCCATCTGCTCTGGGACTAAACCAAAGAGCTGCAACATTGAACTTGTGAGGGTGAAATTATGACACTTTTGCCTTTGTTGCTGCAGGCTGTAAAATCACATAAATTAAAACAATAGGCTGTGTATATGTATGTATGATTGTGTTGATGTATTTTCATAGTTGTATAGTTGCTGCAGACTTCCCCATACAGGCATCAAATACAATGTTCAGACTTCACAGCTTTAAAAAGATTAGCTATATGGGACTAATGGCTATATGGGATCAGCTCCATCCAGACAAATTAATGAGCCAACTGTGCTTCCCTTTTATTGCTGATGGTCCCTCAGGTCCCTCCTTTGCATATCTGAGCTGAGCCGAGCTTCTATCTATGGCCATGAAATATGGCCAGGTTTATATCTGGCAGTCTGTCAGACAGAACCTATTTTCCAAGGACATAAAAATGAATTATGATGTATTTCTTTTATGAATGCCACAATGTTGTAAAATATATATTTATAAGAACTATTACTATTAGCCTACTAATACTATTAGTAATTATAAGAATTATTAGTTCTTATTAGTTATAAGAACTAATACTATTAGCCTACAATGGAGCTTGGATCAGCAGTAGAATAACAATGCGTAATGGATTCTCGACATTACAATAAAACCTGAAGACAATGAATATTGTTATTCAGTGTCATCAGCTCACTTCTGCTTCATTTCAAGGATTAAAAAAAAAATAATATTCAAGAGATATAATCTAATCTTTTATAATTTTAATCTTTTTAATCTAACAAACAAATCAAAACTAAAATTGATTACAATCAACTTTTTGTCTTTAATGTTAATAATACCACATCAACACCTATATGTCACTTGTTTACTTCTTCTCTTTCCTGCATAATTTAATACCTGAAGCTTTCTGTGTACCTCGATTTATTTATTTTTTTTCCTTTTCAAACACATTTACTTTTTTGACGGAAGCATATATACCTTTTTTTGCTCTAATGATCTTTAAAATTCATTTACAGGCGAGCCAAATTAATAAAACCGTAAAAGAATTAATATCAGTGTGTTTCACATATGCCATTTGATATTCAGGTTGTAGTACAATTTTTTGTCCAGTTGGAGTCCATGGTGAAAGTTCATGTCAAGTTTACTGTAAAAAAAAAACAAAAACAAAAAAAACCATACACTTTTATATTAAATTATTTGTAAGCCTGGAAATATATTTTGTCTGGATACAACAGAGCATCAAAGTTTTGATGTCCAAGAATCCCAGGACAGTTAGAAAAATGTATTTTTCAACCCAATCCAGTCAGAAAAAAGACCTATAAATGGACTGAATCTATATGTTTTTATGTGTTTACGGTGAATTCCTTTCAGTGGGCACATGAAGGTGCACAGTTGTTCAGCTTCAATGTTTTCACTCATCAAAAGTAACATGATTCTTCTGTCAGTGATTTAATATTTTACATTCAACCCAAATCTCACTGAGAATGCCACTTAAATGATGCTTGTTTGGAGCAACTTTTTCTTTGAGGCTGCAGAAATAGCAAGACATAGATCATTTTCACACACTAATTTCCTGACCTAGGTGTGGTTCTCAATCAGCAGTCAGGTGAGTCTCCCTTTACACACACAGGCACAGTTCTTACTTATTAGATCTCAAGATAAATCCTGTTACATAACTTAGTTCATACAAATCAAAGTTCCATGAGTAGAAAATTCCTGCTATCAAAATTTCTCAACTTGCACTGCCACTTAATGTCTATTAGATTGTGGCCAGTATATATAATTTTTGTTTGGGGAATAAGAGCTATAAAAATAAAAGGTAATTTGTGAGAGTAAATCTTCCATCTGTGGATGTTTTTATTTGATATGACTGTCACCATAGTTTAGGCTGCAACTAAAAAGCAGCTTGGCTCACTTTAATGGAAGCTTTTGTGAATGTGACAGTTTCATTTAATGGCTGGAGAATTTCAATACGTTTGATAAGACTGCCATTACTGAATGGAAATGTAAAAANAAAAAAAAAAAAAAAAAAAAAAGGCAAATCTGTCATCTGTTTTGACAGAAAAAAATGATAATATCTATATTTCCTGACATGCTGAGTCTTTGAGTACATGCACAAATATATACGTGTCTTTAAAAACATACATTCTTCCTATGAAAGCAGCTCGTATAAGCTTTTTGAATTCTGATGGCACGGCTTTGATGAGCTTTTATTTTGATGATGTGAGCGTGAAAAGCTGAGGACATAAATGACAGCCTGCAGAGGAAAACAGGGAGGATCAAATCTCACATCAGCAGCCTGGTGTATCACTAAAAGAGAATGTTACAGCTCCGTGCACAGCTTTCTAAACAGAGGAACACAGTACTGACAGAATTTATCAGATTTGTGGCGCTTAATGCGCTGCATGTTAAATGTCGCTTTGGAGTTGGAGGGTTGTTGCACCCTGCTGTGTGTGTGTGTGTGTGTGTGTGTGTGTGTACTGACTGGACATCTGGGGATATTTTCACAGAACAAGCCTAAACGAGCAAGATAAGAAAATTTCAGCATTTTATGTGATTTTGGTTTTAAAGCTGTGATAGTGAGCTTTAGGTTCTTTCTCTGCGCTTGTGTAAAGGGAATTCAAAGGCGATTCACTTCAGCTTTTCACTCAAAAAGGATGTTTACTTAAACCCTTGAAAGTATCTGACAACGTTAAAAGAGCATTTGATAAACTGGATGGTATGTGAGGAGATTAACATACTTGGATTTACTGCACCATTTTCCTCTTTATGACATTTTCCATATGAATTCAATAAAATGCACATCCACTGGGTACATCCTGACAATTTAATTAAAAACATAAAGAAACTAGCATCTTTTTTTGCAGTGCGGACACCTCCTCGTCCATTTATCTTGTGAAACAATGGGATTTATTTACAAAGACTTTTATGGTCAACACTTAAATGGTTTGACTTTATGTCTACACGTCGACTGTCACGATACCTGATGCTTTTGATGTTGCTAATATCTTTTACTATGTGGTTTAATGATTTTCTTTTACGTGTGTTTTTTTATGACTTCATTGCTGGCTGCAGGGCAATTTCTCCTTTGGGGATTATAATGTCTGCACTGTTCTTTCCTTAAGACCTAAAAGCACAATCAGTGCTTTGCAATTTTAGATGAATCTAGTTTCTTACAGAATGTGAACAGTACTGATTATATTAAAGGACCATTACTGGTGGAATTGCATGATTTAGCACATTTAAATACTACCATCATACATGTTACATTACTGCCAACCATTTCCCAAAGCATAAAAGCATATTTTATTTTATTTTTTTATTATTTTGCTAAATTCCCTAATCTTTCAAAAGCAAATGTTTGATAATGTTGAAGTCATGGTTCTTTTCATTTCTCTGGTAAAAGCATACTTTTGTTGTGGACTGGAGACATACTTTTTCTTCCATGTACGTCCGTAGAAATTAAGTAACTTTTACAAAAATAATAATAACGACAATTTGTTTGCTGTGAGGGCTTGCCTATGTCAAGCACGTTCCAAGTCTCTGTAAGATGATTTTTAAACTTATTGGAATGAACTGAAACCTGTGGCTGCTTTGAAGATAGGGGAAACAATTTGAAAATGTACCGCTTCAGTAATATGCTTTTGAAAATGGTCGGCAGTAATGTAATATGTATGTGAGTTTTAGTTATTTATTGGGGCACAAACACGATATGGCGCTATGGGCTTTCTGTTTGGAGTTTTCATCTTCTCCTTGTGTATTTGTGGGTTTCATTCAGGTTCTTGTTTCCTCCAACCTCCAAAAACATGAAATTGTATGAAATTGCCTGTAGGCTTGAATATGAGTGTGAATATATTTGTCTGTATATGTGATGGACTGATGACCTGTCTGAGTGTACCTGCTGCTCACCAAATGACTGCTGGGATGGGCTCCAAACCCTGCATGACCCTGCATCGGATAAGCGAGTTTGAGAGTGGATGATAAATGATTATGTTGATTACACATAATTGAGATACAAAAATTAAATGGCTTTAGAATCCACAAATTGACATTTCAGCTAAAGCCAATTAAAATGTGTGATTGCTGCAAATTAAATTAATTGATTAAATTGAATTTCCCACAGGTTGAAAATTTACTTGTGGCATTTTTGGTTTTTTGGTGCATGAAATCACTATAAAAAGTGATTTTTGTCTAGTATAAATAGGAGATAAATTTATTGCTTCTATAAGGATAAATTTACTGTTTCTACTGTATATGTAACCCACCTGTTGCATAAAACTTGCACTTTATGAATAGTTGTCAAAGACTTAACAAGACTTAACACTTAAGAGTGTTTGAAGTTTTTAATGTCAAAGTCAAACCTTTACATGATTCATCTTCATACCAAACCATTCGTCGACACTCCTCTTCCTCCTTGTCATAGCAAATGCAATTAGTTCGTTATGTAATTACAGGACAGGAGCAGCAAAAACACAGCCAACCCCATAAGAAAAAAGAAAGGAAGAAGAGAAAATAAAAATACGTTTTTTTTTTTTTTTTTTTTNTTTTTTTTTTTTTTTTTTCTCAAGTGCAGAATTGAAGACCTTAAGCATGCCATTTTCTTTTATGGTTTCCAGTTGTCTGATCTACAGTGCAGTTTTATCTGTACATGGCTATAAGAGTAACAGCACGAAGGGGATGACAGGTACATGATGTCCGTTGAAGTGTCTTATTTTTAAAAAATGTCTCGATTAGTGAGTGATAGATCTCACGGCGTAACACTCCTCTTTCTGTCTTCCGTCTGTTTTCAGTAGATCGAAACATATCCATGTTTTAAACGTGCAGTATAAAAAAAAAAAAACCAAANAAAAAAACCAAACACACCCACCCACACAGATTCATTTACAGCAGGTTCCTCTAAGTCCATCTGAGAGTTTGAAAGGTGCCATAATGAAACTGCCATAAAACAGCAGTTTAAGAATAAGCCGCCACTTTGAAGAGGCCCGGCTGTTTCAAGAGTCTTTTCCCAAAACCAAACCCAAGTTCTTCTTTGTCACACACTTATTCCATCGACTTAGAGTGCTTAGAGTGTGTCTTTCTGTCTCAGAGGATGTTGTGATTGTTTGACCCAAGATTCCAACTTGAACTCCATATATTTTGGGCCTGTTGTTACATCCTCAGCACAGTCCACCTTAAACAGAGCACAATAAACAACGATGTTTGGGGNGGGGGGGGGGGGAAATGAAGGCTGCTAAGGGAGTGTATCAGAGGGTCTCACTGAACTGACCGAACTGAAAGATGTTGGGCACATAGTCATAAAGTTTTTACAGGTACTCAAAGTATAATCAACCCAACATATCAGCCTACTTATGATGATTAGCCACCAGAGCCTGCTTCCTACTTTACAGTTCCCATGCATCATGTTAGTACGTTAAACACTGTGGCAGATCTTACCTGAGATTTGCTGCATACTCAGTGCTCTAGTTTCTAACTCTAGGCTGTATTCTCTTTAAGGATCTATGAACTAAATGACAACCTCTTCTTAACAAGCACATCTCCTCCCCCTCATCTGATCCAAAAGAAGCAGAAAAATGAAGACCATTTACTGGCAATTTCCAGCAGTGTTACATTCGTCTATCCAGACATTAATGAGATCAGTGCAGATCAAGGGAGGAAGAGAGGAGAAAGGAAACTCATTAAGACTACTGGGACGACCTAACCCTATTATCCCTATCACACTGCTGAACCACACACTGATGATGGGAATTAAGATGTGCTGGCCTGGATCCACACACACTCTCCCGCCCCGTGCAGCAGAATGTATCAAGAGCTGCTGGGAAGGACGAGTGTGAAGGAGTCTGTTATCTGCCTGGCCCAGCACAGTCGTTTGGGCGTGTTTAGGTCGACGCTGTTTGTTGAAAAGAGTAGCGACAGAACGCTGTGCTCCCACTACATTATGTTCTCTTTCAGCCTGCAGCACCCTTTGTACCAACTCTAGGCCTTTGAAACTGATGAAAACACCCAAATTTATCCCAAACTTCCTCAGTGACAAAGCAGAAACAATTCGATCCACTGAAACCAAGTCCCTTGCTGCCATCATTGCCTCCCTTTCCCCATAAGCACACACATATTTTACACATGTATCCAAAAAGGCGTGGTATCCAAAAAGGCGTGTGGTTTTTTTTTTTTTTAAAGTTATCATTATCCTTCTTTCATGCAGAGTCCTTTTTTCTTTTCTTTTTTCTTACAGAAATTTGGTTTTTCTATGAGTTCTACTTACAGTATGGAATATTTCATATTCCAGCATTGTCTATCATTACATACAGTAGATGTCATTGAAATTCCCTTTTATGTAAACCCACATAGCAGTCAGAAAGATGAATAATTATTTAAATACATTTTATGTTTAAATACTGGCTGGCAGGAGCAGGCAAAATGCTACAGCTAGTTCAATTAAAGGAAATATGTTAAAATTAAGAGCACATACACCTCAAAGTACATTTGAATTAGCACGTATCCTTATGTGGGTTTGTATTTCTGTTTATGTTTGTGTGGGTGTGCAGGATGTTTCTGTATGCAAAGTAATGCAACATATTATATACTTTATGTTACATGGCCACTGAATCATGTTATAACTTGTGGCCCTATGCATGTTCACAATCTGTAAATGTTTACATGCTTAGGTGTGTGTGCGCATGTGTGTATGTGTGTGAGTGCGTGCGTGCAAGCTTGTGTGCGCAAAAAAACATATATATGATACATGAACATCGGGTGCGTTTGTTAGAATACTGAACAGTGACCTCAGTAAACTACAATGGACAGCAGTAGAGAGAATCGTTTTTTTTCAAATACTCACATATATATACATACAAGCTGGGTGAGGAGGCAAAATGATAAACACATATTTTCACACACACTGGAATACTGCGGCATTACTGACACACTATGAGGACCTTGTATTCCGAATGGTTACATTTGATCACGGTAAAACGTCTTTTCACACTTTTGGACTTTGTTCTCAAGCCTTTATGATTTTTAAGGAGCTGATTTTTTTTTTAGATCAGTTTTTTCTTTGTTTTGTTCTTGTTACTGTACACTGACCATACTTGTCAATTCTTCGATATTCTACTCATGATTTGTTAAGATTCTCACAGGATTTGCTCTTTCGTGTTGCAGTCTGATTGGTTAATACCTGCCATTTCATGCTAGGACAGTTGATTAGGAATTAGAAAGTTTGATAGGTTTGAATTAGATCTAAATGATTCAACTTTCATCTGTTTTGACTCGATGAGACCTCAGTGGTCTCATCTGGTGCTGGTTTAGCTGAGTTCAAATCTTGCTTGCTGTAAACTTAGTGAAAGTTTTCACTTGCACTGGGCCATTTTTAGCATCAGGATTTACTCAGTCTCAATCCCTCTTTTCTTCACGCAGAACCCCCTATGGCAGAGGGTCAGGCATGCATTGGATTCACATAAAAAGAAGAGGATTTGAAGTTGTCCTCCTCCACATGGACATAATAGGATCTTTTTCCGTAGGCAACCTTCACAAGTAGGTTTAAAAAGACTTCAGTCTAGAAGTACTCCTGGTTAGAGCACTCCAAGGAGCTGATTCGTCGGCTGCTTAAGTTTCAGTTCCTATAAATATTAATTCAGAATCCAAAAGTTCCAATTTAATGTATGACTTCTGGAAAAAAAAAAAAAAAGCCTTTTTCACATTTTCATCTTCACAGGTTTAAAAGGCCTTCTGAAATTATGTCCGCACACTTTTGCCAATAAAGTCTTAAACCAGCGTGGACTGATCCCTCCCTCTTCCTCTGAAAAGGGAGCGGTGTGGTGATCACTCCATCGCCAGGCCGTCACAGGTAGACCTCGCGTCGTGACAGCGTGAGGCAGGATGTGGTCTTGTAGTCCCCTCCTGTCCGCGTCAGTGGTATGACCTCAGGTGGATTCTGGCTCTCTCCTCCTTCCTCGCCTTGCTGGCGCCTCCCGAAACCTGCGCTGCTAAAGGTGTCGTAGGATGCAGATGTCATCTTGCGGTTCAGAAGGTTACGGTTGTGATCACCCATGTTCCTGTTGCGGTCTCCACTACCCAGGGTGCCGAGAGGATCCCCGTTCACTAAAGGTAATCTTTGGCCTTCTCCGCCGACGACCACCCCAGGTTCAGAGCTCCCTGCACTGCCAGCGCTCTCGCTGTCACTCTCATGGTCGTTACCACGGAGATTGTTGTTGTCGTCTCCTGGTGCGAAGGTTGAAAGCTGTGGGGGGTCGCTGCCATGGCGCTGACGCTGGTGAGGCGATGGCCGAACGGGCATCCAGCAAGTGTCAGAGTGGCCAAACTCATCACACTCCCTGGTACACTTTCCTGTCAGAGCCACATCGGGCAACTGTCTGGCATCTGGACGTGCAAAGCACAGAAAGGAGAAAAAAATGGGATGTTGAAGGGGAGAGAGAAGGGGTAAATAAGTAAGAACTTAGAGCAGACAGATAGAAGAGTACAACAAGAGACATGAGATGAATGTTGGGTGAGGAGGGGAAAGAGAAATGGGAGATACAGTGCGGAGAGATAAAGGTTATAACTGAGATGGTGGAATTTAAAACAACCAGGAGAGATAAGAAAACCTTTGTTTGACCAAAATGGATCAGAAATTGCTAACTTTAAAGGAAGGTGTAAAAACCATCCCAGCAGTGCTCGGTGTTACATGAAATATGAAAGGTGAGGTCAAACTAAATGACTATTGAGGCCAAAAAGAAGATAATTGCCAGAATTTTAAACATTTCAAAAGATTCTCAAATGTATGGAAAGTTTCTTATTGCCCAGATCATGTCCCATGAGTGTTGAGACCAGAGGTTAGTGAGGCCACCAGAGACTGAATGCTAATGTCTTACAGGGTCAAATGTTGAAGGTCGGTGATGATTCTTTATGTAAACCAATGACTTACAAATCAATATTGACACAAATTTGAATGGACATGAGAATTATAATGATGATAGATGAGGTAAATGTGGCTGCCTGCCAGTTGTAGAAAGCAACTACACTTAGAGCAGGTGCCATGAAGTGTAAGTAAATTAACCCATTTAATATATATCAATAGAGCAATTACAAATATACATAAATAAATGAAAACAAACAAAATTTAAAAAAAATGAAAATTTTGTTGGTATTATCAGACTGTAAATTAGGTTTTTCTTGAATTAAATGTATAAAAATGATTGTGAAAACTGAAAACATGCTGCAGCAGTAAATCCACCTAAATTCAGTCAAAACAAATTCATACACATATGATTTTGTTCACATATGATTATACACAGTATAATCATAACAAATAATAATTAATTCTTTGTTCATTCTGCTCCATTTGACTATGACAAATACTAATTACATCCAGAAAAAACCTCAAGATTTCAAATTTGAATTGAAGCATATTTGCAGCCACAGAATTACAGTAAGTCACCAAGGTTGTAGTGACCTTGACGATTCGTTGCTAGTTTGACCATAAAGAGAGGGAAGAAAATCACGAGAAAAGAAAAACCTTTATTGTGTTTCTCTATCCTTCTCTGGCCTTGAAGGGTGAATAGTAAAAACCCAGTCAGTAAAGGCAAAAACTCAGTGTCTTTGGTGAAAGGAAAGATTTGGCCTGCCAACTGGGTTTCAGTACAAACAGAGGCTATTAAAAAAAAAAAAAAAANAAAAAAAAAAAAAAAAACACACTTAATATGACAAAGCAGCCACACAAAAACACACGAGGCATATGCGCGCACACACACACACACACACACACAGTTTCTATTAAATGTGCTGTCACCATGAAAGAAAGGCCTCTTGTGTTCAAGATCCCCATGTGTGTGTGTGTGTGTGTCTGTGTGTGTGTGTAAGCCTTTCATAGAATACCTTGAGAAATAAAAACAAATGCACCTGAGAACCTCTTAAGTACTCTTTACGATGAGCTAAATGAATTTTATTTGCTGCTTACCCTACAATGTGTATGTGCATTAATGTGTATATGTGTGTGTGTGTGTGTGTGTGTGTGTGTGTGTGTGTGTGCCCTGACCATTCTCCACATGTTCCTCCTCCCCCACACTGCCCTCTGGTGTGGTCCGTTCATAGCCTTCCTCCGGTAATGGCAGGGCTCCCAACCGCGGCCCTGATGAACTCTTGCTGCTTGGCGTCTCTGAGTCCTCCAGGCCGCTGTCATAGNACCGCGGCCCTGATGAACTCTTGCTGCTTGGCGTCTCTGAGTCCTCCAGGCCGCTGTCATAGCAGCCACCATCCTGTGGCTGGTTGACGACTGAGAAGGTCACCCGGCGAAGGGTCCCCTGCAGGAAACACACAATATGGGATTAATCATCCAGGACTGCTAATCCTTAGATTCTAAATCTGGGGATTAGGCTGGTGGGGAGGGGTCTTTAAAGACATATTGAGATTATCTGCCTGTGTTAGGCTTGATTAAGGGTTTAGCTACTACAACAGGGTAAAGTCATCAACCAATCACATCTGTCTTTCAAACTTTTGGTTAGGCTTTAATCCGTGTTTAGATTAATACTGCCGGACATTGTTGATGTTTACCTCTGGCCAGTCTCGAGACACTTATTTTTCATCTTAATTTGGCCAAGTAGTAACAATTGGGTCATATTTGCCTCACGTCAAACATTGCATTTGCAAAATTTGAAATCCAACTACGTCATTTCCAGGGAAAATATTCAGAACAATGGGTGCTGAATAAAGGAGGGGGGGATCCCTCACAAGAATGATGCTATGAGTGCACATACAGACACTAACAACGCTGACTACTGTGCTGCGTGCTTGTGAGCTGTCCGTGGTACTGACCACCATGACAATAGTGTCAGCAGGGCTATTTCAAGCGTAGATGTGTATAACTTACTCAGGTACAGCCCAAGGCTTAACATCAACTCTGTGACAACCTATTTTAAGCCTCCAGCTCTGAGCTCTAAACAGTGAGCAGATGTGAATATTAAATTTAAAAAAAATTACATTCAAAATGTCTCACCATGGATAATATAAAGTACTGATCCTCCAAATACAATTTAAGCTATAAAACACTACACATAAGACATACAGGCAAAGCCTGATCTTCAACGGTTTGGCATATCTGCATCTCAGAATTCTAAATGTGGCCTTTCTCTCCGTGTCAGTGCTGTTGAAAGTCCTCATTAGGGCTTCAATGTCCAGACAGTCCAAAATATCACCATGAACATGCATGAGACGGGGAGATACGGGCAAAGTCTAACGAGGTGTTCAGCTTCTTTGAAAATGGTCTATTTGTGGATGGAGTGTAGACATACAGTACTTGCGGCTGTGTGTTTTTTTTTTTTTTTTTNTTTTTTTTTTTTTTTTTACGGTGTTAAAGGGTGAATCACCACAGACTTCTCCAAGCATTTTCAGCTGGAGCATCAGTCGGCTTTGTCAAATTTCAGGGAAAGGTGAAAAGATTCTATGTTCACTGTTTGTACCTCAATGGCTGCCTTATTAACCACCTTTACTCTGAGAGTTGCTTGGCTTTCAAACCGTAGTCTGCACTCATCACTCTACCATTTGTGAGTTACAAACTCGCAATCTTTGGCCTAAGTAGAAACACATCCGTCATTCACTCAAAGTGAGCATCAAGACCTGTCCAAGTTTTTTTTTTTGTTTGAATCACCATGGGCCAGTTAGCAGACCAGTTATCACTATGGTGAGCAAACGACTTTAATAAGTCCATGCTGAGAGAATATCATAGAGTTAAATGACTCTGTCAGGCCTGAAGGGATCACTCTGCACCACCAAGCCTATTTCTATACAAACTCCCTCATATCTCTATTCACACTCATTTATCTACTCAAAAAATTACAACCCTTCCAATTTAGGTCTCCTTTGAAACAGGCAGCCTATAGAGAGGAAGTGAGGGAACAGAGGGAAAGTGCAGATTAGGGCGGAAGAACTTCAGCTTCGCACGGCGCCTCAGGATAATCTGACGGACGATGAGGATAAAAGCTTTAACTGTGCCAATTTTTCCCATTTTTTCCAAATGCGGAGAGAAAAGGAATATTTGAACATTTTACCTAATGAACATGTGAGACAAAAATGGAGAGGAACATAGAAAAATTAATTAAGTAGAAGGGAAACTTCATGCAGCATGTGTCTTCCGCCATTTCTTAGCAACATTGGGATGACAGAGAGATGAGAGAAAGTGACACTGACATCATTGATGGAGAGCACAAGAAAGAGAGAGGAAGAAAAAGCGATATTACAGCTCTCAGTGGCCTTAACTGAACTGTTCACAGAGAGCAATATATTTTTAGAGCATTCCATGAAACTGTGATCATTCAACCTCTTCTGCAGCCATTCGGGGGGAAGTGGGTGTTAGAGTGTGAGAGCGTATCGAAAGTCAGAAGGCTGTAGAAATGGATGATTTTTATAAATAACTTTTTTTGTTATCTTTGTGATCTTGCCATAACAAGCTCGCGCGTTATAATAATCTCAACTGAACATAATGGCAGAATGTCTTTGTCAAGATCACAGATTAATTATTCCACGATTGTGATCATGACAAACAAGCAAAACAAAGACAAACACAATAATTCTGCCCATGTGCTCTCAAATCCTCCACACAGAGAAACAAAATGACACAAAGAGAGAAAGATTTAGGGGTTAGGATTACCATCTGAATGAAATCCAGACTATGTGGACTAAGACGGACTTGACTGACATACAGGGAGTGAGTTATTGCTATCGGTGAGCTGGTGTGTGTTGGCTTTTGTGTTGTATTACAGAATTCATCTGTTCAGCTGTGATTTCATCTAATTCAATTTCCCCCTAACCCTGTTTTGGCCAGAGCTTCCCCCCCTTTCATTCCCTCATTCTGGTGATTTTATTTTCTATTTCTATTTTCTATCCTCCTTCGCTTCCTTTTTTTTTCCTTCCTCCATTGCCCTCTTCTTANCTTTGCAAGTCAGCTTTATGATGTGGCGATCGATGATGTGTCCTTGACCTCGTTATGATTCCCTCTCCTCTTCCACACAGCAGGCTTTATTGACCCGCAACTCTTCTAATTCCTTCTTCATTTTCACTTATCCTGTCTTCTCTTCTTTAGCTCATTCACAAACTTTTCTCCATTTCATTTCCCTTGCAAACCTCACATTTGGACATCTGCTAATCTGCTAACATTCTGCTAATTTTGCATACTAGCCTGTCTGCTCTTGCTCCATATCTTTGTACTGCCTGTTTTGTTTCACTTTCTTCCCTAAATTGGTCTCTACCCATTCTAAAAATATTTTTGTCAATATGATCTTTTAGGTTTTGAATTTTGTTTTCTTTGCTTGTAGCTTAAATATATCTTCCTATTTCCTTTCTGCTTTACCTGGTTTTGCCTTTCATTACAAAACTCTCTGTACCTGAGCTCCCTTGATGTTTTCCAACCTGAGTCTCAAAGCACAAAGCATGTTTGTGTGTTTGTTGCTTTCTA
Organism: Lucifuga dentata; assembly: GCA_014773175.1. NCBI lineage: Eukaryota > Metazoa > Chordata > Actinopteri > Ophidiiformes > Bythitidae > Lucifuga > Lucifuga dentata. The sequence goes on along the minus strand of VXCM01000611.1, from coordinate 79,076 downwards.
CTATTTGCCTGAGCCGCTGCAATAAAAGACAGATTATTATATATCTGCTGAACTCAGAACACATGTATGCATGTGTAATAGTGTGATGTTGTTGCACTAGATTATAAATAAAGACAAAAAGTTCTGGTATACTGCTGTATAGAATAGGTGCAGACTTTTATTTTGAAAGGCCGCTGTTAGCACTTCCGGTGCTACGAGTATTTTGTAACGTGTCTATTTGTATTTTTTTTTAACTAGTGTATATATTTTGTTACGCAGAGCTTATGTACCATTTTTGGGAAACTTAGCATTTAGTATTTCAGAACACAGTAGGAAGATTTCTTTGATTTCACAGGTAGCATATGTTACACTTCCGCCGACGTAACTTCCTCTGTTCGCGGATTCTCATGGAGAAGGTACGCGCGTTTTTCTGTTCTGTAGAATTTTGTACTTTTCATTAGTTAATCGGTAGTTTTAGGCTGTTAAATTGCGTTTTATAATGACAATATAACGTTGGTACCGTGATGTTAATTTATTTTTGTGTTTTGTGTTATATAAACCTGTAAAGTTGAGAAGAATTGTTGTAGCATGTGTGCGGCCTACCAAGTGATAACCACACTACAATGTTAGAGTGTCTCTCTATAACTGAATGTGAGTGGCGATAATGTTGTTTCTAACATGGAGAAGGTGCCGATCTGTCTGAGACAAGGGCTGACACACATGCTGTGTTTTTCTGTTTTCAGGTATATGACATTATAGTTTTGTATTTATCTTATTTCTGTATTAGTTGTTTTGGAGAGTAGTATTTTCAGTTGATTATTCAAAACTTTATGTTATCAAACAGTCATATTAGCTCTCTGTTCGCGGATTCTCATGGAGAAGGTGCCGATCTGTCTGATGAGAGACAAGGGCTGACACACATGCTGTGTTTTTCTGTTTTCAGTACCAGTAAAAAAGACATCAAAACCCAGCCGAGAGTGTCATCTTATTTTAACATACAACACAACGCAGAAGAAGATCCACTACACATGCAGGCACACTTGCATGCACACACAACACACACTCATTCATCCAGGCGCACACCCACATGTGCCTGTCTTGGCTGTGGTCCAGTGTGGCCTATGAATTCATGGTGGATGGAATATTAATTGAGTTTGACGGAGGACATAAAAAACCTTCCCTTTAATCTGACACGGGCCATTACAGTTCAAGACTGACATGGGAGCTTCAGTCATCTACACAGCAATGAGTGTGTATTTGTTGATGCGTGACTGGATGTGTGTTGCAACTACAGTCTACAATCATATGAGTATCTTGATACAGTATGAAAGCGATTCTGAAGTTATTTCTGGCAGATCTGTATGAATTAAACAGGTATGATTGGTCTGAACTCAGAATAGATGTAGCCATCTGAATCTCAGCTGTGTAGTAGCTGTACAAAAGATGTTTTCCTAATATAGCTTTAATTTCATGGCAAGAGGTTGCTGCTGTGTGTGTGTGTGTGTGTGCGTGCGTGCATAAGAGGAACCTTCACACCTTTATATTTATCTTTTATGATTGTGTGACTTTCAAAGCCTGCAGAATGTTTTGTCAGGCAGTGTGAATGTGTGTGTAAGTGCATGTGCGTGTGTGCACAGGTTGGCTTAGTCATCAAGGTAATTAGTGTGTAAACCTCCTCGCTGTCGGTTCAAAGAGAATTAACGAGCTCTAGTTAATTAACAGTCTTCCTCTCTTCTCACTGTCTGCATATTCAACACACGTGTGTTTGTGTGTGCATGTGCAACATCTGCACAACATCGGAGTGTGTGCGGCCTTCACACTTCTATTTGTATGTATATGTGTGTGTGTTTATTTATCTATGCCTTGCTACACTTTCTTCTGCATAATGAATTGACAGGAAGCAGCTTATGCATAAAACAAAACTACAAATACAGTTGTAGGGCTTGAGCCACATTTCCCTTTGGCTCATTCTCATTTATATTTGACAACATTTAGCTACGGGGGAGAGCCACAATGTAACTAGTTGATTCTATTATTTATGTGTTACATAAACATAATGTTGTTTCATACAGAACAGGTATTTTGTTTATAGCAATGCTTAAATTGGAAGTAAAATTTCCCCTGTGACCACACATTTGTTCCTTCAGTCACTATAAAGTCTCTGCATGTTGCAGAACGAGCATGTCAGGCGTAATCCAAAGCTTTTTAAAGAGTATAAACCTATTATTAAACCAAAAACAAATAATTTGTTGGGGTAAACTAGGGTTTCACTGTATTTAATGCTAATACCACTATATCTATGATCAATATCCACTAATGGCATTTAATGGTGCTGTGCTTATAAATTGTTATTGAGTAGGCATGGAGTGGATGGTAAAAAAAATAAAAATAAATACAGTGATAGGAGTTATTATATTTGGATTGAAAAGTTGTTAGTCCTAATCACAATAAATATATTTTGCATTTTTTTTAAACATGAAACAGACTAAAGCAGCAGAAATTTGCATTTATAAAATTTAATGAAGAAGAAATAGGGATAATGTTTTTCTACGATTTCACAAATTTTCATCAGTAATTCTGCTAGTAGTTTGTCTGACAGCATGTTGGCCAGAATTACAAGCACTGCAGTAAGAGTTTATCCTCACCCTGTATCCACCATCACAAATTTGGAGACTTTCCTACATAATGCTGCACAATTTAAATAAATTATCTATGTGCTCCTAAAGACATAAATCACGGATAATGCTCCATGATGGTTTGGTTTCTGCATTAAAACAGGCTAAAATCAAGGAGACACCTGACATTCTATTTGTAAATGCTAATGTGTTGCTGCTGCATTTGAAAACTCATCACACTTGTCTTCCCACAATCCCCCACGAAATTTGTACAACTGTTCACTGCCAGAATTCTGTGGGTGCCTGAAATTTTGCCATGTGTCCACATTTGTCTATTTTTCCTGCAAAAAAAAAAAAAAAAGCATCATGGGGCACTACAACTCTCTATTTGTATCCAGATTTATGAAATACTTAAATAGTTTCTTATGCAGGGTACATACCACAATAGAATGTACCCTTTTTTGATGAATGTTAGCAAATTAATGGTTCTACTGATTTTTGTTTTTGCCAGATTTTTCTAGTAAGTGACGTCTAAGAGTGTATTTTACTTCCTCTGATCTGCTCAAAAGCCTGTGTCGTGGCCACACTAATGTCAAATCACAACCATTAAACACGTTCAGTATTTATGATCCATTTTGACCAGATATTTTGCAGTTCACGGGGAAGATTAGGGATTATCAGGGACGCCAGCTGCGCAATGTGACGTGGGAAAAACAGAGAGCCAATTGGGAGCCAAGTCACCTGAAATGGAAGAGTCATAAACACAACAACCATGGCAAAACCTGTGAGGTGTAAAACATAACAGACCAGAAATGGAGGATAAGCTTGTTGGTTTGTGGCATCAACACAAATTGAAGTGTATAATGTGTCTATGAAACATGTACGGGCTACATTTACCACGCCTCCATGATGTCAAGCAGTTTTTCCTGCTTCTATTTTGTTTTTTTAACGCAGAAAAGTGCAACGATTAGCATATCTTGTTCCTGCCTGTCATCCACCATGTTTCTTTAATCTAAAGTCAGTTTGATCATGACAGCTTTGGCAAGATGTCTAGTTTTAACAGCTGGGACTCTGGTGTGTGCGCTTCCCCACACATTAGAGGTCCAAAAACTGTCAACTGTATCTTTATATGTCATAATGTGTGCCGTCTCTCACATTTTCAACCTATGTTAAAATTTGAAAAATCCTGTAGGCGATAACTGTTTAAGCAGGTGGGATGACTTATTTACCAAATGAATCGTAACAGAAACCCCTGGATACATTATGCTTTTGCTAAAGAACACATTTGCAAACATAAATAAGTGAATAAATGAAATATGATTGCAAAAAAAAAAAAAGCTATTCCAGAGTTTACAGAATATGCAGAATGCAGCTGTCAGAAAAGAATCTCCAACTTATTGGCAGTGGGTGATGTGACCGGCCAAAATGTTATTTAATGCAAAATCAGTGTCACTATATTTGTCACTATATCAGCCTAATCCCACTATTCACATCATCAAATTATGTTAAATCATTCTGTTTCTTTAAACGTGATAATATTTACTATTCAAGAATAACTGATCTGATAAAATATCAGTGGTCTGCATATCACAGTTATAACTGTGCAGAATATGTAAGATATTATTCCACTGTGGCATCAAAACACAAAAAATAATATGCTTGTGTTGACACCACAGGGGTACAGATGAGGCTTCATATCTGGACTGCTGATCAGTCAGAATGACCTTTGCTGCTCTCTTGTTCTGCCTCCATTTAGAAATCATGTTGTGCTAATGCAACTAACCAACCTGAATGTGCTCCTCTTTGGAAATGCAGAATGAAAAAGTGAACTCTGTGTGATTTCATTAACTTTGAAATATTATTGAAAAACAAGTCTACTGACTGCTCGTTCTATAGAAAATATTGATTTATTTTAAAGCAGGGAGCTTTCACTTTGCATGATTGCAGTGTAAAGACGCTTGGTGTGAAGTAAATAACAGTGATCGATACACATTGTATATACAGGCTGCATTGATGACAGTTTCATTAACTGCAATTACTTTTCAATGCTGTTATCCAGTCCAGTTGTCTTTCTTTTGTCATTTTTTAAAAAGGTACTGAGTGTGAAATTTGTAGTTGTAATGTCTCTTGAGGTTTTCTCTCATTTACAGAAGCTGGTAAATTCATCTGGATTTTCTTTTATCCTCACTTTTTTATTGCCATACTTCTACCCTTTTAATCACAGTTCCAATAAGGCCAATGAATGAAACAAAACTAAACTTAACCAAGTGCTTAAGTCATCTGGTCAAATTTCTCTGTTCTCAGGCTACATTTGAATTTGAAAATCTGAAATCTGTTTCTGTCGACTGTTAAGTTATGCATCAAATGCAGTGAGGAGGAGAATCATTGAAACATGCTGACAGAAAGCATCTCAAGGGCATCTCACAGATGTGTTAACAATTCATCTGATGATGATATATTTACACTGGCTATTTAATTATAGAACTCATCTAAAACTGTGGTCTGGACCTGGTGGAATATTGGGATGATGCGTGTAGCAGTGGAATGCAGTTTCCTGAGGCTAAAATGAGAAGAGGAGACATCCTGTTTACACAACATACCTATTAGGCAAACAGGCAGATAAAGACAGGTAGTGAGAGATCAAATGGGAGCGTAGGTGGAAGATAGAATGTCAGATGATTAATAAAGGGGTTAGTATACTTCAAAAGACATGACAAAACAAACAAAGAGGCTGTTGAGCACATCCTAGAACACTGTGCAGTATAGTCCCTAAGAACTGGAGTTCTTTTTAATACCACCAGGGGGCACAGAATTGCGACAATAGACAGAGCGAGGCATTGGCGATGGCTGTGCTTTATTTATCAACAAAAAGAAGGCAAAAAAGACAGAATAGATGGTACATTGGTGCTCTAAATCAGAGAACGAAGGAAGGACAGAGGATTTTTCAATTTTCAGTTTTCTGGCTTTGACACAAAGTGTCAAATACTGCAGCCAGAGGGAGGTATCAGACATAGAAAAGACAAATAACAAAGAAGAAAAGAATAATAATAATAAAAAAAGCATGGTAACTATAAAGCGTTATGCTAAATAAATGCCATGATAATTTAAGCTCATTCATAAAGCTTTCCTTACGTTAATCAGCACATCTTTTTCCCTCTATCAACGTGTTGGTGTAGGGGTGTCACAGTGAAGATTGACATGTTAATGAGCTGCTTCATATTTAAGAGCCAAGCTTTAAATTGCTTCCTCTGGTGTAAACGTGAAGTTGACATGATAAAACGGCAAAGAAAAACTAAATGCTCTGCTTTACTGCTCTGCATTTTAAGAGATAAGAGATACAGATACAGAAACCAGTGCGTGGGAGGTGTGTGTCTTGTGTACGAGAGAGAGAGAGAGCACAGGGAATGAAGCTTGAGGAAGAGGCACGGTGCCACAAGAATGTATACAACATTGGATCAAAACTCACTTTTTAAATATACCGACTGATCAACTGAGTTGACTTAAAGATCAAATTTATCAATAAACTAACATATGATGCAGATACCCAGAATTCATACCGCTTAAATTTACCACCAGGCTGAAACAGGTCTTAAGTTTTGAGTCATGGTGTTTTTTTTTTTATGAATCGCCTCCCTGACGTGCGTAAATATGGAAGTACTGTAGTAATGCCTCTTTCAAGATAAATGCTAAAAGGTGTTAGTAACAGCCATTTATAAATGAGGGAACATGGTCATGTGACAATATTTGCTCTTTTCAACACCTTAAGTCTGGTGCTCTGGTGCTGTGTTTTATGACCGCCCTCCTCCCCCCCAAAAAAAGGAAAAAAAAAAAAAAANAAAAAAAAAAAAAAAAAAAAGCAAAGAATGGGGCCAAAATACTGTTGTTATTCTCCATCTGTGACACGCAAAACCCTCAAAAGTAAACAAAGAGAGTGACAGATTTGCTAATCACTGCATGACCGCAGATGGTTTGAAGTAAAAATGAGGAGACAAAGGCTGTATTTAGGGGAGAGTTTTGACTGTTGTGGTATTTGTAGAATGCAGAAAATGACTTGAAGAGTGGCGTTTGGAGCAGCAGGCAGGTTGAAACTCGGCTTGGGAGGGATGAAGAAATACAAATGGCATTTTTTCAGCTGTCTGACTGACGGATGATGATGAGCCGAGGCGCCTTGTAACCACACGCACACACACACACACACACACACACACACACACACACACACACACACAACTACCACGCAGAAACTGTAAATCCATGAGCCTTACTTACACTCTCACTTACAGATGTGCACATACACACACACATTCATAACTCTGCAGAGTGTGTGTTGGTGGGACCACCTCTGCAGTAAAAGCAATCCTCCCCACTCTATGCTTCTCTTTTCCTCTTTCTCCTGTTTTCCCTCCCATATATCTGCTCCACCTCACCCTCCACTCAATGTCATTTACCCCCCCTGTCCCTCCTTCTCTTATTCCCTTTTTTTCATTCCCCTTTCNTCAATGTCATTTACCCCCCCTGTCCCTCCTTCTCTTATTCCCTTTTTTTCATTCCCCTTTCGTCCCCATCTCCATTCATTCCATCACTCCCCCCCATCCTATCCTCCCCTTCTGTTCTCTCTATCTTAGTCTCTCCCTCTCCATTGCTCGCTGTAGAAGCAGGTGATGTAGAAGGGTGCTCAGCAGTATCTGACTATCAGGCCTGACTCTGTGAGAGGAATGATAATCACTGCTGCACTGCAGAGAGAGAGAGAGAGAGAGAGAGGCGGCNGACTCTGTGAGAGGAATGATAATCACTGCTGCACTGCAGAGAGAGAGAGAGAGAGAGAGAGGCGGCAAGGAAGAGAAAGGGAGGGAGAGGGGGCATGAGGTAAAGGGAAAGGGGGGGCAAGTGCGGCAGCAGAAAGAGGGGGCAAAATAACGAAGGAGTGGGGAAAGTGAGAGGAGGGNGGGGCAAGTGCGGCAGCAGAAAGAGGGGGCAAAATAACGAAGGAGTGGGGAAAGTGAGAGGAGGGTGACAGTAAGACAAAGAGAAAAGAGACAAAGAGGAACCTAGAAAGAAAGAAAGAGAAAGAAAAAGAAAGAAAGAAAGGATAATAGAAATTGAGCTCTACCTAAGTAACCTAACTACTCTGTCATGCTCTCTCTCTCTCTCTCTCTTTCCCACTCACACAAACACCTACTCCTGCACCATCCACCCCCCCNTCACACCTCCACCAACACCACCTCGCCCACCACAATAGCTTGTAGTACAGCAGCCCCACGGTATGAGGGAGAGCCTTAGCCTTGTGTTTGAGCACCAGAGAACATTAACTGCAGCAGCGAGGTCATCTGATCGGCATGCTGCGGTCTCTCTCTCTCTCTCTCTCTCTCTGCTGCAGTCTGCCACTGGCCCCCATGTGGCCAGCACTGGAATTACCGGCCATGCTCGCTATCAAGTCCGGTCTCCGGAAAGTGCTGTTGTAGCGTACGGCGTATGTGTATGTGACTTGCTGATGCTCGCTGCCTATAAATCACTTCCTCTTACTGGGAGCAATTAAATCCTAACTCTGCGACCACTGCTCATCATCATAATGCTAACTGGTTATTATGTCTGTGTGTGTGAGTGTGTGTTTGTCTGAGTGAGGGAGGCAGAGACGGAATGCTTTGCTGATTGTAGGTCTACTGCATTACCATCCACCACAGCTTTGTTATCATCAAGCTGTCCACTCTGGCATTCTCCCTTCTCCCTGCCTCCATCTGGGCTCCTCCACCCTGCAGACATACATCGAAAATCACCCACTATTCACGGGCCTTTGAAATGTTTATCCTTTTGTGCAATGGAGGCGCTCTATAAGGGGAGAGACAAACTGAAACAAAAGCTGAAAGAGTGAAATGTAAAGCATGGTTTACCAGACAAATACTCATGACTCGGATTAGCTCCTTTGTTTGTGCATTTGTGTGCTCGTGATGTTCATTGCTTTCCACTGACAGCCTCTAAAACAGTCATCTCTTATAATATCCAATGACAGCAGTCATTGTTAATAAAGACACAAACAGGATGGTGGCTGCACAACCGGGCCTCTGTGTGCATGCGTGAGTAAGAGAGACCATACATATGCATGGTACTATTGAGATGGCATTTACTGCTCATTCTGTGTGTGTGTGTGTGTGTAGGGACCATTAGACTAATAGTATGCATGTTATGAACAGGCTTTTCCCACCCACTGCTATTATCCATTAAGGTTGACCAGATGAGAGTGAACAATGGTTTCACTGTCAAGGCCAGTGTATAAAAGAGTAAAAGTAAGGATGAGGCTGAAGACTCACTCTTACACACACAATGTGGGTGGACAGGGACACACACACACATACACACACACACACACACACACAACACCTCCCTGTTGAGCGTGATTAGCAGTGCTGCTGTGAACAATAGACAGAGTCAATAAAAGACCTCAGAGACATCCGGATACAAGAGCAAGGTCTCTATCCCTCTACTCCCCCTCCATCNCCCTCCCTCCGTCCCCCCTCCCCCTCCACCTCTGTTTTCTAACACATATTTTCTCTTTCTGTGAATCCCATACACTTTTCCTCTCTGTTATCACTTTTCTATTACCCACGCTGGTGTTTCCTCTCCGATTTTCTAAATAGTTTATATTTCTTCTCCCACCCAGTTTGGTTTTGCTCATTTTCTCGCCGTCTCACGTTCTCTCTCTCTCTCTTGCATACTCCGTCTCCTTTGTCGTGCTCCTGTCTTTTGTAAAATGGGCGGATGGTCTGAGCTGACAGAGGCTGACACGACAGAGTGCCACAGCGAACTGAAATCCATCCTGTCAGTTTAGAAGTAGTGTCAGTCATTTTACAAGGTTAAAGATAGCTTTGCCTAATGTGCTGTCAGATACAAACACACCACAAAGCCTTTTGCCACACATACACAATCACAAGCTGTTAAAGCACATGTAACACACACACAAGCTGATAAAGTACCTACACACTACACCTACACACTGCATTAACTCACCCACTTACATATATGTATCACCTGCAATGTGGAGTGTAGGGGTGAGTATTGGATATTTCCAAATGTACGTGTGTGTGTATGTGTGTGTATGTGAGTGAGTGTGAACCCCATCTCATCCCTATCACCCCCGTGACAGACACAGTGTCACTGAAATGTCTTGGGGCACCTCGCCCAACGTCTTGACAATAGTCTCAGTGTGTGTGAGTGACAGAGAGTGGTTCGGGGACANGCACCTCGCCCAACGTCTTGACAATAGTCTCAGTGTGTGTGAGTGACAGAGAGTGGTTCGGGGACACAGAGGGGGCGTTATACTGGGTAGACGACACACACGCACACACACGCACACATACACACACACACACACACACTCTACAGATGGAAGACACTGCACTCTTTCTCTTCCTCTGCACTATTTCTCATTCCCTCTCCCTGACGCAGAGAGGCTCAATCATTCTCACACTCTGTCTCCTTCGACGCAGAGGAAAAACATAAAACCGCTCCCTCGCTCTCTTTCTGTGTGTGCATGTGTGTGTGCAAACACAGACTGTATAATTAACACAGCTTTCATTTTCTTTGAACTATGAAGTATGCTTTTGGTATGCAAACAGTCTTCTTGCATCATCTGTGTGCATCTGTGAATTTGTGTGTATATGTGTGTGTGCCGTTTGATACACCAGAGACCGAGTGTAGAGTTGGGCCATTGAACGGAAGGAAGGAGAGTTAATGAGAGAGCAGAGGAAAATCCAGCCCTTCTCCATCGATAACCTCTCGCCACAAATCAAGCATATACATACAGTAGCCGCATTTTTACTCTCCCCTTTGAAAATTGTGGTTGAGAATTAGGATTAAGAAATGGCTTCAGTGCAATCATATCCAGCAGAGTTTCAGAGAACCCATCCTTTGCTGAAGAGCCGGGCTGATTATTATGCGACTCCTGACATTAAAAAATGTTTAAAAATGCAAATTATCCCACCGCTACTGCAGTAAAATAGTTATCCCAAAGCTGAAATTATAATGTTTGTTGCATACCAAAACAACTATAGACTGCAGTAGTCATAATGTGTTAATGTATACCCTCAGTTTGGCTATTTATACTTTTTCAGCTAATAACCTAAACTCAATTTGCGCCATTATGGAGGATTAGAATATAAGGAATTAAATGTAACAGTGTTTGCAAACTTTAGAACTTCGAAAATCTTTATCATTCACTGTTCCGCATCGCATGCTTATCTTTACGTTGACACTTGAGGTCTCAACCCAATACGGGACCCGATTCGGATTGGGTAGGGTCCAGTGATACTGTTGCAGGTCTTGGGTCAATTTGTCAATGTCTTACTGAAATGGATCAAAATGGACTTCCTATCAGCTCTGTTCACGTGATGTGTGGTGTGTCATAATCACCACGGGTGAAAATGCCTTTTTGAGGCAAAATGTTCTTTCCCAATGTAGAGAATGAATTTAAAGAGAAGCTGCTCATTAACTGGTGGTTCATCATGCTGCTGTCAGTGTTGGTGTTTTCTTTCTATTTTGGTCTGTTGGGTCGACCACGTTATAGATAGAGGGTCTGATTATCCTCGGTTCTATTTTGGGTCATGTCTGACTATCCTTGAGTCCCTTTTGGGTCAGGTTTCTTTTTTGAAAATTTATTTATGCATGGTTTTCCACAGGTCTGTTTTTCAGATTGGGTCCAAATTTTGGGCTCACGAAGATCTCTAAGCTGAGAACATTATGAGTAGATATTCCTTTGCTTTTAGGTCCTATGGTCCATAACATTTGAGAACCACTGCTCTAGCATTGTAAATTATCTATTGCTTATAGTGTGTGTATGATATTACCCATTAAAAAGCTCAATCTTTGATTTAAGCCCTTTGAAGATGCACATGCAGTCATGATTGTCTTCGTGTTAACATGTACTGTGCCGAAAATGGCTTCCAAGCAATCTAAATGTTAGCTTCTCATCCTACATAAAGTCCCTGATGGGAGTAGGAAATGAATTATTAAACCATTTATAATGATCATGCCATGTGAGAATAACACTGCTTTGTAAAAGTCATGCAGAGCCATTTTCCTGCAGCAAAATTCAACATACACATAAGACAAAAACCCATTTTTTTGATATTCAATTAGAGATTTAGTCAATACTTTTAAATTCAATTTAAAACATGGTGAAGAATGGTCTGCAGGCATGACTTCTGCCATTTAGAATTCATAACACGGGGGGGGGGNGGAATAAAGAAAAGCATGCAGAGAACATGTAGAGGTGAAACCGTTGATTCAACATGTTTTTGATGGACGGCTCCCCATGATGGCTCTGCTGGATTTAAAAGAGCCGTCGTCAGCAAAGGCTGGCATTAAGAAATGCACTCACACATCAAATTCTAATCAAAGCCTGCTCTTTTTAACAGCCGTGAAAGCTTTCATGTTAACACGACACCGCGACCAAAGCTTTATTCATGCTTTTAAGAGAGTGACCGGTCAATAAGCATATGTGTGTGTGGGTGCACGTGTGTGACAATACACCATATCTATGTCAACACACTCTATCCTTGCTTCTCATCTTACCGACGACACTGTGTTTGACTCCCCTAAGCATTCATGAATTGTTTGTGATCCCCACTTACTCACAGCTTGTGTATATTTTCCAAACCATCTCAGGTCGTCGGCTCAGATGTAAGTGCTCTTTTATCCACCCAATTAGAGGTTGCTATTTCATCCCCATGGAAACCTGTTTGGGGCCTTAATTGGTAGATAGATTTGCATGACTTTGATTAGTTTTTGTGAGCTTGTATTTCAGTTTGTGTGTTCGTAGTTCCTGTCTTAATGTCTCCGTGTTTCTGAGACAGTAACTACTGTAAGGCAGCGTGTGTAGATGAAAGTGTGAAAATTCATGCAGGATGTAATCTTATAATATGGATGGTAGTAGTTGAACAGATAAATTACTGTATTTATAGAGATTGTTTGAGCTTTTATGTGTGTGATTATGTAGTGTGTCAGTGTTTGTGTTGAACAGGTCAAACTATTTATTGCTTCAATCTGAAGGCGTCCGGGGAATCTTTCTCCAATGACTTGACCAGAAAATTCTTATATTTAATTCAGCTCTACCTGTGTGGGTGTGCGTGCATGCATAAGTGGGTGTCTCTTCTCTGGTTTGTTCCTGACGTGAACAGGCAAGTGAGAGTAAGGATGGATGGAACACGAACACGAACACACACACACACACACACACACACACACACACATGCACGTACATTGAGACTCTTGGGTCAGTGGGATAATATGGAGATTCGCTGCAGGCAGAGGCCTGCCCACTCAGATTTATGTAACTTTGATAGGGCAGGTAGCTCTCTCTCTCTCTCTCTCTCTCTCTCTCTCTCTCTCTCTCTCTCTCAAGTCACACACACCAAAATAGCCTGGAGAGTCTGAGCTGGCTTCACCCACAGAGTGAAGCTCCCTCCCTCTCCTCTCCTGTCTTCTTTTAACCCTAGACCCATATACCTCATTTCTATCTTTCTCTTTCCATCCCTCCTTTGCTGCACTCTTTCAACTAGCTTCTCTCCCCTAGGCAATACCTAAGAACGCATTTTCATTTTCAAGCTTCACATCTCCCAACACTACTCAATGAGGCATTGCCTTTTCTCCCAGTCATCTTATTGCTCTTCATCTCTCTACTCATAACCCTAGCCTCACCTCCTACAATCCTCTCCTTCCAACACCGTTCTCTTGTTTCTGATCTATGGGTAGTTGCCAGGATAGTTTTTCACCTCCTCTCATTTTCAGTCTCTTCCTCTCCTCCGTTCTCTTCCTCTATCTCCATCTTGATCTTCCGACTTATGTATCCTTCACCAGCAATTCTAAAACAGATGGCTACACTTAGCCTAGGGCAAAAACATTGGCTTTGGACTACAGCACTAGGGCAAGTCTTTTCAAACTCATGCAAGATCTAATAAGATGATACCTGACAAGAACTCTGCTCTGATTTGCCAGTAGCAAAAATGCATAAACCTTATTGCACAATGTAGGTATTCACACCTCAGGCCTGTTCCTTGGTAGCATGCATAATTCTATCATTCTATCATCTACCATTAAAATTAAAAGCAAAGACTGAAGTCAAAAACAGGAAAAGGGAGACAGAAAGTGAGGGCAATGTTAAAAGCCATTTGTAAAATTTAAAGAAGCTATTAAGAGTTATTAAAAAAAGTTGGGATCCATTTGAAAACATGTTGTAGGAAGATGGATCCAGATGGGGAGTGATGAAAAGAGATGAAACCACTTATGGAGAACAGAGAGTTCAATCAGAGAGAAGACAGACGGAGGAGGAGGTGGAGGAGATGCACACAGACGTGGGATGGAGGGTTTGACAGAATGCTTTTTATTGGATGCGTAACAGAGCAATATACTGAGTTCAGAAAGCAAAACGGCTGTGCAAACTAAGCTAAGTCTACCAGTCAACTAGCTTAATACAATCAAAATCGCTTACAATCAGCCCTGAATTTGAATCATTACAATTCAGTTTGAGTTAGTTTGCTTTGGATTAGACTCAATTCTATTCAGTTTGGTTGAATTGAGTTCAATTCAAACTCAATTTAAGTCAGTTAAATTCAACCCACCTCAATGCCACTTAATGTACTGAAGTCTCTTTTGTGTAGAAGGATAAAACCAGTCACCAGGCTACTAAGCTGTCTAGAAGTGCTGTCTAGTGCTACTAAGAAAGCTTTTGTTTAGCAATATTGGCTAAAATTGCTCAACCCACAGACAGCCATTAAGGTAATGCTAGAAGGCAGATGAGCTGAATGCAAAGCTGCACAATACAGAACAGAGTCTTCAAGAAGCAAATAAAAGGAAGCATCTCAGCAAGGGGTTTGCTATGTAGGTCTTTGTGTGTGCTCGAATGTGTGTGTCAGTGAGTTAAGAGTGACTGTGTTTGGAAATCTCAGCAGATGTGTGTGATTCTAGGAGACAGAGTGTGCCCAGGCTTGTGCAAGTGATTCGATCCAGAGGGAATGGAAGAAGAAACTGATGTAAGAGCCAGAAAACTTTCCTCTTCGCTCATGTGTCATCATATTCTTATCGGAGTTAGTTTGCTTGTGTTGGAAAGTGTGTGCATAAGGATCTGTGAGAGTGTGTAATTATGTGCTATTATGTACACAGGAGCGTGTTTCAGTGGGCACGTCTGTGTGTGCTAAAATCATACGTCTGACAGTGTGTGGTGCAAGTGTGTCCGTGCCTCAGCTTGTCTCAATGTGTGTATGTGGAAAAGACATTCCAACATTCCTGCCGTTTCACGCAGAGCTTGAAACAAAGGCTGAAGGGGAGGAGTTGTTAACACAGCAATATTATCAGATGAACAGCCTGTGTGTGTTATCCCATGTGGTAAACAGCCAAGACAGATGGGGGGGGNGGGGGGGGGGGGGACTTCCAATCATATTCCAGCATGTATGACCTTGATGTGTGAGGGAACAAATGATTCTTTCTCTCTCTCTGCCCACATCCTGTCTGTCTCTGATTCTCTCCTCACTTTGTCTTGGTGACGCTGTCCTGCTGTCTCCAGACACGCATGATGACACACACACACGCAAAGCTTTGATTTAATGCGTTTGTGAGGACGTTCTTTGCATTCTAGTGAGGACATTTGGACGCAAACGTGGCATATTTATTAGCAACATATCCACACGATCCCACTGAACTTGAAAATCAATATTTACAGTCTGAAAATGCAGCAAGCATGTTTTCCACCTCCACACCATCTAACACAAACACGTTCCACCTGTCAACATTTTCCCTTCACGTTTGTGCCTTTCTTCCTCTCGTCCCATCAACTATCCCTTTCTCTCTCTCTCTTTCCTCCCCTCTCTTCTTTCTCTCTCTGGCTCATGTTCCCACTATGATGCCCACTAACTCTCATCTGCTACGTGTCCCCTCCCCTCGCTCTTTGTCTCGAGGTCAGTAGATCAGTTTTCAGTCTGGCTCATTGGGTGATCCCTGCTTTGGTTACCTTGTCCTTTTCACCTCTCGTTTACCCTCACCTCCTCACCAACTCACCATGCGAGCATATGGTTGGCTGCATGGCCTGAACTCAACGTCGCTTTGATAAAGATATCAACGTGCTGGTATCATGATGACAGGGGTCGTGGGTCGGTTACAGCGTGCATGTGCATGTGTCCATGCTGCAACTGAGAGAGAGAAAGTAGGGAGTGTGTGTGTGTGTGTGTGTGTGTGTGTGTGTGTGTGCGCGTATGGCACATGCTGTCACAGGCAGTGTAGGTGTGTATGTGCATGCATGTGCGGAAGGGTGAATGTGAGTGTGTGACAGACGCTCATTGTATTTAATCCTGGGGAGATTTTGTTCAAATGAAAAGCTGCTTTTCAATTTTACAATCCAGTAGGCCTAATCTCTTCACCAGGCCCCATCCATACAGTCCAATTAGATGAGAAGGCCTGCCTGAATGAGCCTGATTCTCCGCAAATTTCATCTCCATAGCCCGTCCTTGCTGTGTCAAAACACCATGACACCCTGTGTCATGAGAGCCCAGTGCTGACCTTCACCACGCTTTGTGGAACTGTGCAATGCGGACAAAACTGCACCGTCAACCCACCTTTTTCCACTGCAGTCTTGGCCTTGTTAACAGGGCATTGATTAGACTTGGGATATGTGGTGTGTGTGTGTGTGTGTGTTGGTATGGGTGTGGGAGTATGCTAGGTTCGATTCAGCCTTTGTGGCACTGCGCTCCCACCCGCCCCCACATCCACGCTGAGCCCAGAGAAAGTGCTCACTACAGTAAAAGAAGAAGTGGCACTAGTGAAAATGCTGAGTTAATTCTTTCTCAGGGGTCAGTGCGGTGCATGGAAGACGCATAGGTAGCAGCAGTGGGGAACTTAAATTTATGCCCACGCATATGGCAAAGGAAGTGGGAGTGACAGAAAGGAACAAAGGGTGAAAGTCAGAACGAGAGGTAAAAAGAACAACCAGGAAAGCAACGTAATACAGTGCAAAGGGGCTCATCACAACACTGTAAATAATAACATAATCATTGAGTCTGTGTGTGTGTGTGTTTGTGCATGAGTGGTGACGGTTGGGGTGTAGAACGAGGCCACTTTGCCCATATTGACTGCAGTGCCATGTGACTGCTGTGATCATTAATGTGTCGCGATGCCAACGGGTATCCTGATGACCCACATCTCAGCAGTNTCTCTCTCTCTCTCTCTCTCTCTCTCTCTCTCTCTCTCTCGGTCTCTCAGTCCATACACTTGGAAGCACTTTCACCACCAACATATTGTGCACATTCTGTCTCTGACTTCTCTCTCTCTCTGTCTTTCATACTCACACTTTATCCATTTTTCTCTCTCTCTCTCTCTCTCTCTCTCTCTCTCTCTCTCTCTCTCTATCTATCTATCTATCTATCACTGTCCCATCTCCTTGTTGAGCTACTCTTTTGTATGTATTCTCCATCACTACCGCTCACTTCTCCTGCAGCTAACCTGTTATGAGTCTCTCGGTCTGTTCTCGTGCTCATTTTTGTTTGTCCCTCCCCTCCCAAACATTTTTCTCTGCATTCATACCCACACCCAGTGAACAATTTAGTTTGAAAAGAGAAAGAACAAGCTGTTCTATCACCATGAAGAAATCTCATTTGTCGTCCAAGCTGCCCAGTTGTTATTACTTGTTTTTTTCATTTGGTTTTTGTATTTGGAGCACTCTAGTTGGCTTGATGATGTGCTGACTTCACATGAACAGTTTTTGGAGTTTTCACTGACCCAATAAAGTAGCTTTGAAATTCAAAGTTCTTTCCCCTCCCTCTCATTTTTCCCATCTCCTCCTCTCCTACCCCGCTGTAATTCTCTCCCATTCTTTGCCTGATCTAAAGCTATTCCAAATTCTGTCAGCATCCCAGTTCCTACCTTGGGCATGTACTCTCCACATATTACTCCCTGAGTCTATCTCTCCCTTGCACCTAAATATAAAATGCATGTGCCTTCATGGAGTAAGCAGTCCCTCAAGCACACTGATGTGCACCCACCAACACAACAACCTACTCGTGTCGCCCAAGTGTTATAGTTAACAAATTCTGACATATATGCAAACACACTCACACAATGAAAGTCATGGACGTTTGCGCATGTGTACACACACATAGGCCTGTGTATGATGTTATGGAGGGGCATGCTCTGCTAAAGGAGAGGAGTTAATTACCCCACATGATCAATAATTTATTAAGCTGTCAGATTCTGTGTGTGTATGTGTGTGTGTGTGTGTGTGCGCGCGCATCTCTGTGCATGTGCCGGCATGTTTTGAGTGCACGTAAGCATGAACGCCAAACTCTCCCAGTAAGCATTTTCTTTCCCTGGGAATGGCAGATTAAGAGGATTGACTTCGTAATGGATTAACCTCTGGAGTATGTGTGTGCACGTGCATGTTCGTGTGTGTGCGTGTTCATGCGTGTGTGTATATGTGTGTTTTGAGCAGGATCAGAGAGCACATGTATGAATTGATTAGCCTAAGAAGCTCCTCTCCTTCCTTTTTAATGACCACATCAGCACTTTTCCACCACAGGGAGGATAAATGTAGAGTTGTCTGTCAAGGAAATGAGACACCGCCCCTTTAAGAAGGGTTAGCTGTCACTCAAACATCACTCTTGGGAACACTCCCCATGGACTGGGGAGACCCTGCTGTGTTAGTGTGTTTATGCATGCATGCATGCATGTGTATGCATGTGTGTGCGTATAAGCATGTCAGTGATTGTCTCTGCAGTATTTATTTGATTGTCAGCAGGACTTCAGCTTTTAAATGCAACTTCCTGACCAAAGACCCAAGGCGCTGCAGTCATTATCTAAGTGACTAATATTGTTTATGAAAAAAACATGTATTCTATGCAGAGAAAAAAGGGCAACAAGGAAAAAAGAAACCCAAAATGACCAATTTCACAGTTAGATGTAACAATCGCCCACTCCCTCTTTGTGCTTGCTTACATCATCTGTACTCCCCTGGAGTTTATGCACATGTACACACACACTAATACCCACATTCAAACACACACGCATATGCATGCTTACCTGTGTACACAAACATGATTTGAAATATTGTTCAACTACAGCGAGAGGGCCGACTGATGTCCCCAGCGGTAAACTTTGCTAAATATACAGCTGATGTTTGACATAGAGCTCACACACACTCTGACAGCAGGGTACCATCACACTGCTCACGGGCTTAGGATTCTGACACAGACATACGTACAAGTGTGTATGTGCGTGCATGCACACACACACACACACACACACACACACACACACACACACACACACACTGACAGTTATATTCTGGGGAGATAATATGGTGTTTAGACATTAGTGACAGGGTGTGCAGTACAGTATGTCAGTATGTATGTATGAATATTAGGATAAGAGAGGAACAGAAATCAGAAATCAGAGTGGACAGAGAGAAAGAGAGAGCTGACTGAGACTTTTTAACTGAACTTATAGAAAGAGGAAGACATTTCAAACTACAGTTGAAGAACATGGACCTGCAGAGAGACTGCCTCAGAGCACCTACCTGTTTGCTGTACTTGTTTCCAGTCTGGCAGCCATACTCTGAGCACTGGTCAGATCCCAGGGACATGGCATCTGCATTGCCACTGCCCCCACTACTGCTGCTGCTTGAACCTGCACTCCCCACACATCCCCCACTGCCCACAAAGGTATTGGAAGGAGGCAGCTCCTGGACGGCTTGGTGCTTCTTGCCCTCCGCTGGCGGGGAATGGGGCTGCANGAAGGAGGCAGCTCCTGGACGGCTTGGTGCTTCTTGCCCTCCGCTGGCGGGGAATGGGGCTGCAGATGCACTGCTGGGAGGGGTGAGCTTGATTTGTAGTGCCTGGCCAAATCTGGACTTGACTGGTGTCTCATGCCACCACTCATTCGTGGGCTGCCAGGATCACCGTCCACTGCACAGTAGCGGGCTGCCAAGCGCTCACTAGCACTGCTTATATCCTCATCATCATCATCATTGGCATGGCGGCGCAACCCATTTACTGTGACAATGCCACTGTAGAGTGATCTGTCTGACTTCCCTCCTCCTCCAGCCGCACTGCTGCCACTTCCATTGCGTTTGTCTCTACGAGGCTTCCGTCCCCGGTCCGATCCCCCACCTCGGGCAACTTGTGGCTGTGCACCTTGGGGACTAAAGAAGTCTTCTTCTGGTTCCTTCTTACCAGCCTCATAGCCATTCTTACCCTGAGCACCGCACTGCCGTGCTGTGACAACAAGTAGAATAACCAGGATAACTGCTGCAGCTCCCGCAAGGACACCAATGGCCACACTGAGGCGCTGTTTCCCCAGTGCACGCTCACTGTCTGGGTCTCCTGCAATGTCCAGGGATAGGGGAGCCATCAGGCTACGAGCCACCTAGAGTGTGCATGTGTGTGTGAGAGAGAGAGAGAGAGAGAAAGAGAGAGAGAGAGAGAGAGAGAAAGAGAGAGAGAGAGAGAGAGAGAAAAGGGGGGACAAGTGAGAGACTGCAGAATATCTAATAGCACCTTCATTAAACATATCATTCTGATTTAGCAGGGGAAACTTCCCATAATCCCCAACAGACAGTGACACTAAATATATACTGTAATTGCTTTTGCTTCCCAGTTGCAGCACTTCAAGTTGTCTGTAATTCTCAACTGGTGATATCACTTCATTTCCAGTGTCTTCAAGACTGTTTAATCAAATCTTTGAATACTTAAGAGATGGCAAGATATGAGCATTGGTGCAGGAAATGCCTTTTAATCAGCTTAAATTTTTCTATTTAAGCTGATTAAAAGGCTAAAATGAACACTGAGGTCAGTAATGGTCACTTGCGGAAAAGAAGGAAGCACAGTAAATAAATGTGCAAATAAAAGAAACAGACAGCCTATGATTGTCTTCAGAACACATCCACATCCACTCCCTTGTCAATGAACAATATCCCTATTGTAATGAAGGCGTAGGTGTGGGATTTGTTAAAGGATTTGCTTTCAGCATTGGTTTGTTGCATTGAGACAGAGAATGGATGCACAGAGTGAGGTACTGTAAATGTGGCAGCTCTGAGGAATTTTCTTTGTCTCTTTGGGTTTGTTGTTTTGGTTATACACAGCTTTTTTTGTTTGAATGCAATGCTAATACATTTAGATCAGTCTATCTTACACTTACATGACATAATGTATTTGGTTTTAATAGACACACACACACACGTGCATACACACACTGAGCTAGTATGCTAATAAAAAGATCATTATAAGAAAGTGGGTTATGTTGATGCTCAAATACAGCCATTACTGGATATTGAGCCTTGCTTAGCAGGAGACAATGAGGCTGTGGAGTTCAGGTTTTGAGAGCCATGCTTTTAATATGGAGGAGAGTCATGCGTCTGAATATAGCTAATCAATACGTAGCAACTATGCTGGGAGAATCATTATACTGAGACACAGTGATACACAGTCACATAGATACATCCATACACCTACACAAGCTCACGCAGAATGTAAGCTGTCTGTTAGCGAGACAGCTTATTCTGCAACTGTGACACCTTGTCTCAGAGCTCACGCTACAATTCTTTCTACCTGTCAAAGCTCGAAATTATATACTCCTATAATCTCTGCTGCCTTATGAATGGTCGGTAATAAGGCTTGCAGGAATGAATGTGGGAGAAGCAGGGAGACACTGTGAGTGAAGTTATATTTGAACCATCCATGGGTTGCACTAACCAAATAAAATAACTATGCTCTGCACTATTGGGAATACTGCAGGAAGTATTGCTCAAGCAATAGCTTTGTATAACTTTGCTTATTACATTGTCCAAGACGCATTAGGCTTACTCATATACAGCCACATTATTCACTCTCACTTATTGTTACCCCCAAGCTAAGACTAGAACTGTATTATGTTTCATTGTTTCATCATCATGCATATGTGGCTTAAGTTGCATTGTTTGAGTGAGATGTGTTAGTTCTATCCATTCTTTTTCCACTGCATAGAGCCTTTCCTCCGTGCTCTGCTCTGCTGTCCATTGTCCTGCTTTGCCTGCAGTATTCGATTCCATTTTAATTCTGCAGGGCATCTCTCTTGCTTAGCGCATTTCTGCACTCTGCTGTATTGTGTGTGTAAAACAGAGAAAAAAGCTTTGCATTGCCTTACATACATATAGATGGCAACTGTGTGCATATTTGAGAGTGTGCGTGCATCTAGGACAGAGAGAGGGAACAAAAGTGGCATGAACTTGATTGTGCAAGAAGACAGCCTACTGAGTGCCAGCTATGTATAGCAGTGCAGCATCCAATTGCAGGCATATGTGCGAGTGCACACAGGACAGTTAAGTGTTCAATAGAATAAATGCAGCAGCCACCTCTATGGCTGCCTTCAAGTGCATCCTTCTGATGCATCCCAAGCTCCCAGTGGAATCTTGCATTGAGCTGCATGAGCTTTGTTCTGCCTGGGGTTTAACACCACTATCTATTCTATTCTGTTATCTGCATGTCTGCTGCAGCTACAGATGCTTTGACTGAGACAAGGAGTTTTCTCATGACCACACAATTGACCCGAGCTTAGACAGTAGCGGATGTTGTTCATAGCTCAATGCATTCAAAGCACACCTTCAGATCAGATGCTGGATTTTTGTTTCATACAAATACAAAACTAAATGTACTGTAGTGGATTTATTCAGAAAAAAACTAAACAAAACACAACAAACAAACAAAAAAAACATACATTTTGAGTAAGAACATGACAAGTTGTAAGAAAAATCCCTGTTTGTATTAAGTATATACTATACAGCAGTTTAAAATCACCAGTAACATTACTGTATTTCTGATGTACAAACCACCTTAAAGTTTCCCAAATGACAATCAAACAAATAAATAAATTCCTTCTTCCTCTTCCTCAAACTCTGCAGCATCATATTTCAGCTAATTAACCAACATGTGGTTCACGCAGTACTGTTGGAAAAGAAAGACTGGAGTAATTTTCTGCCGCGGTGCTGCAGCAGTGGCAGCAGTTTTCATTTCCTAATTACATCTGGCATCAATCCACCACTCAGTTTGACTTCATTATGAGATGGAGGTATTCTCTCTTCAATGACTTCTGCTCAATTACTCCTCCAAGTTCCCCCTACAATCAAACCAAACTATGCATATTGTAACCAAAGAGGGCTTTTATACAGGGTTGGACATATTACACCCAATTGTTCAGTTCAATAGACCTAGTCATTTAGAAACATTGCAGTTAATTCCAGCTGTCAGCGCCATTGTTCCACTGCTTACCAGGTGTTCTAATCTTCACCCCCATCCATTTTCAATTTGTACCTTCCTACTCTTAAGTGATATTTTTTCACTTATGAGCTGTTCCACTCACTGGGTAGCGCTCCAATCACACAATTCCATTCTGTACTTAAAAAAAAAAAAAAATGCCATGAAACACAAAATTCGGTAGAACCCAAGCTAGCTCCAAATGAAGTGAATAAAAAAATCAATTGTATCCTCAAATGAAATATAGAGCTGTATGTTTTGTTCGCAACAAGGCTACCAAGATCTCATAAGGCACAAAGAGCACTGTGCTACTTTCTTTACCATGCAGTTGTTTAATTTAGCTGTAACAGGGATGAAAACTGATTAATAAATTTAGCTTTATATGTAGGAAAAAAAATATGCAACTTTTGTCCAGGTGCTGTTATTTTTTCTTTGAAGTAGCAAGTGAAGAATCAGAAAAATCCACTATGTCTGAAAAAGTAAGACACAATGAGACAGGCACTTGCAGCTGCATGCTTTCTGGTATGTCCTGTGTGATTACAATCATTGGCTGCCGTTTGTAAGAGGTTAGTGCAACCGAAAATTGTTTCTTGAGTGTTTTGACACATACTTGGTACTCAACCTAAAGTGTAGGGAATAGAATGGCTTTTGGGATTACCAACAAAATCAGTGCTTTAATACATTTAAGAGATTTATCCCTCTTATCTGTCTGACTAGTTTTCCTCTCTAAACTATATTGTATTAAATTATGAAAATTTCTTTAGAGAAATTAAGAATGTATGCTAAGCCAAGTTTCAAATTAGTGTTAAACCCACAAACTATTACACAAATGCTGTACCCACAAGGCCACTGGGCTTATTTAATTATTAGTCAGCATAAGTGAGTTTGTGCACAACAGCAATGAAGTTTTAGTAATTGCTACAAGTCAGCAATTCCAGCATAATTGAGGGGTTTTAAAGCATAATGGGAAATTCATTTGATTAGCACAATGAAGGGAGAAAAAAGAACAGCATACTGTACCATAAGCTAAATTTGAACACATACTTGTAGTTGTTTCAAGTATCTTAGTCATGTGATTAGTCTATTAATTCTGCACCTCAATGTGGATGATTAAAGAGAGATCTTATCTTGATCTAATAACATATTTACTGTGCTGACCTCAGTACAAAAGGTCCATACATTACACCTGTAAACATTAAATTATAGTTTATTATGGTTTGTCTACATTCTTCTAAGTCACTTCTACAATTCACAGTGCTGCTTGGTGCACTTCAAGCCCTAAAACTTGCCCACTTTTCAGAAAATATAGTTAAGACACATTGCTGCAGAATAACTGTCTTCTAATAGAATAAATATATTTCAAACTACTCAGTAATACAAGGCCAATAGACCCCTTTCATTCTGTCTCTCTTTCTCTCTGTCACACACACACACACACACACACACACACACACACACCTATCCAAGGCTCTCAGTTGTCAGTTCAATGTAACATTAGGGAAAAAAAAAAAAAAACGGTTCAGTAATTATTATTATTTATTTTTTTTTAACCACCTGATCATTATAAGAATGCATGGTGGACAAAGAAAACACTCCAGCTAGATCCAAACTATAAAGAATCCAACATTGCCAATAGCCTTCAAAAGAGAAACGTGTTCTTTATCTGAGACAAATATAGACACAATTATTTCCTCAGAAATGGGCAGAAAATTACAAAACCCCACAGACCATAAAAATTGTGTGGTTATCTCATTCTATTGAGAAAATAATCTTCTTACCAGTTTAGTTCAAACAGCTGTAATCAGTTGTCATTACCAGCACCATCTATTGTAATGCTTTATCAATGTGTCCGGAATTTAAACGGAACAAAGGACGCTATCATCACTATCATTATTGTCTATCAGTAGCAACTTTGAGGAAAAATAGAGGCCTATAGCCAGACACTAAAATGGAATGGGATTCATTTAAACTTTTCTCTTTCTAATATGGCTTCTTTCTCATTTCAGTTAATGCATGGATTTTAACTTGCTTTACATGCTGTTGGGGTTGTAAAACAGATAATACTTAAAGGTTACCTGTGCATCCACTAGCGTTGCATTGGCCAAACTCTCATTGATGAAGACATGGACTAAAGCAGTGGCGCAGAGTGAGGGGACCCCACTATCATTAACCCTCACCACCAGGCGATGTAATCCTCTGTGGCGTCTCTCCAGAGGTTCTGCTAGGGTGATCACCCCGTTGGTGTGGCCAATCTCAAAGAGTCTGAAGGGATTTCCTCCCACTAGAGCATAGTGGAGGTCTGCATTGTGGCCAGTGTCTGAGTCTGTGGCTGTTACAGTCCTGACAATGGTGCGGGCACTACTAGCTGGTGGAAGGAGGGTGTAAGACTCATTTGCTGGAGATGTGATTGATGGGGCATTGTCATTTTCATCTGTCACAAAGAGTGAAACAGTGGCGGTGGCAGTTTTGCGTGGCTCCCCTCCGTCCACAGCCCGGACACGGAAGGTATAGGTGGAAAGCTTTTCACGGTCAAACGATGCAGAAGAGAAGATAGTTCCAGTGTTGTTCTCAATGGAAAATACCTCTTCTCTTTCTTTCTCTCCACCTTCTCCATCTGATTTCTCTCCTCCTCCACCTCCTGCTTTCTTCTCTTCATCTCCATCCATCTCCACAAACAGACTAAGTTCTGCATTCTCACCTTCATCAGCATCTGTCACAGTGACCATGCCAACTGGACTGTTGGCAAGCAGGTTCTCTTTGACGTAGAATGTAAAGATTTCCTGAACAAACTTTGGTGCATTGTCATTGCGATCGGTCACCTGAACAACAACAGTTGCAGAGCCCTGCAGAGCGGGGGTGCCCTTGTCTTTGGCAATAACCCGGAGTTCATACCTCTCTCGCTGTTCACGGTCCAGAACGCCACTTGCACGGATATCTCCATTATCTGCATCAATATAAAATGGCCCATTAGCAGCAGGGTCCAGGGAATATGCTATCTCAGCATTCTTGCTGCTGTCTGCATCAGTGGCAACCACGGTGACTACCCTCTCACCAGGTGAGTTGTTCTCAGCAAAGTGGACCTCCACAACATTTTGGGCAAAGATTGGGGCATGATCATTGATATCTACCACTCGCACCATCAGTGAGCTGTTACTGGACAGACTGGGGCTTCCAGAATCTACTGCCACAATGGTAACACTGTACTCTTTGGTGGCCTCATAGTCCAGCAAGGCTGATGTATGTAAGAAGTATTTTTTCTTGTTCCTGTGAAATGAGTAGAAAAATACGTCATGTATGTAATTGCATTGTATATGTTGTTTTGTTATAATTCTGCATTTCAGTACATTTAAAAATAATGTAATGATTGCAATTAAGTCATGGAGTGTAGCTACTACAGACAAAGAGAACTTGCCTCCAAATTGTTAAACAGAAGTATTGTTAGAAGTCAATTAGAGCTGCCCCCTCATACTTACTTAGTGGACTAAACAGCCCCCAAGGTCTTGTTCTCTATAAAGTTGTAGCCATTTATTCATTTTTATGATTATTTTTTATAGGGAATAAGCTGCTTTACTCTTTAATAAGCACAAGATGTTTTCATTCATCTGCACGGGGACCATAATGCTGGAGAAAAATTGGATAGCTGTTTAAAAATTAAATCAAATAATTGGCTAGTCAAATAAATGATATAACTATAAGTAGTCTAAGACCTTTTTCAGTCAAGGACAGCCTAACATTCAACACAAGAACCAATGTCACTGAAGCTGTGGAAATTAAAAAAATAGTTAACATACTAAAATAGCTTACTCCAACCTCCTGACCTCCACTATCCCACAGCTTCATTTTTAACAATTCACCTAAGAGCATACAGCAAATTCAACACTGACAGAATAATATTATGGAAAAAAAAATTTAAATTAATTTTTTTATACTTCCAAAGTTGTTAGATTTATAAACATTTCTGCTATTTTTTTTATCCTGTACATATTAGTACCCTTGAACAACTGCACTGTAACTATTTAAAATTTGATTTAACCAAGCTTCAATGAAATTCACATGCACAAATTAAATAAAAAAAAACTAGAGCCACTCTTCTCTGAAATGATTGTGGAAGAAAATGAATAGTGAAAATCCTTCCTTGAACAGTGATGGCCTGTAGAAACTGCATACACGCTGAATGTATAGTTATTAAGATTACGACTAGAAACAAAATGTTAACCGAAATGAAAACAAATACTTACGAATGCTGTAGGGTAACTTGGGTTGAATTTGGCCTACCTGTCGAAGGCTTCGTCTGCAGGTAGGGGTGGGAGTACTGTTTCTCCAGCTGGCTTCAGAGTGAATGGAACATCTCCTACAACTGTACACGTCACAGCTCCATTCTCTCCCTGGTCTCGGTCTGACACTTGTACCAGAGCTACTGGTGTGTCCACCAGAACATTCTCTGGTACCAAAGCTGCTCCATCTCGAACTGGGATCCGTCCAATCTTTCGGATATCAACAACAGGGACATTGTCATTCTCATCTCTGACAGCCAAAACCACAGTGGTTCTATCAGTGCGGGGCGGCTGACCCCGGTCTCTTGCTGTTACTGTGAATCTCAGTTGAGCCACTTCTTCTCTGTCAATCCTGTGGAGAACACTCAGCCATCCAGTTGCCTCATCAAGCCGCAAGAGTCTCCTGACAGATTCAGTGGCAGCTCCAAAGACATACTCCACCTGGCCGTTGACCCCAATATCACGGTCTGATGCTCTGACTTGGAGGACAGGTGTACCTGGTGGGGTGTTCTCTGCCATTTCGGCTTCGTACACGGCCCTCTCGAAGCGTGGGCTGTTATCATTCACATCTGTGATGGAAACACGGAGCAGGGATTGGGAGGAACGTGGTGGACTGCCTCCATCTCGAACCCGAAGGATGAGCTCGAAAGAGTCCCTTTGCTCACGATCTAATGGGCCCTTCACAATTAGCTGTGGCTGTTTTTCACCATCTGGAGTATCTGCCACTTGTAGTTCAAAAACACTGCTCCTGGCTCCCCCTCCATTGTCCCCACTCCTGCCTCTCCGGTCTCCAGGGCCACCATCTACTCTAGTAACAGGGTTTCCCCCTGTTGTACGTCTTGTTGAACTTGACCCTGCCCCACCATCTTGGATCAACTCATATCGGTCAATACCATTTCGGCCAAAATCACGATCTGTGGCTGTGGGTAGCAAGTAAAGGGTCCCAATTGGCCGATTCTCCTCAACTGAGAGCTGGAGCACTGGGGAGGGGAAGGTAGGAGTGTTGTCATTGATGTCTGTTATGACCACACGGCCTTCAAACAGGTCCACCCAGCTCTGCAGTGGCCCAATCACTGACACTTCAAAGTCCAAGAAACACTCATTTTCATCAAATATCATCTGGCATTGTGGGAGCTTCTCTCGGTCAATCCTTCTGGGGCCTGTTGTCAGCTCACCTGTCACATTGTCAATCTTGAAATACTCAGACCCGCTCTCCAGGGCGAAGGTGACATCACCGTTGCCAGTACCTGCCGTCAGGCCCAGGTCGGCGGCCACGTTGCCGATCTTGATGTCAGGTGGACCCTCCTCCGCCACTCGGTACCGAAGAGCTGAGTCGGCACCCGGNGCCGATCTTGATGTCAGGTGGACCCTCCTCCGCCACTCGGTACCGAAGAGCTGAGTCGGCACCCGGTAGCTGAGTCAGCAGCTGCAGCAGTAAGACCACGAGGCTGAGAGCCTGCGCCGCGGAGGAGTGCACTGCACCAAGCCTCTGCATGGCTCCTGATTCCTCTCTCCTCTGTCCTTCCCTCTGATGCTTCTCCCTTCTTTATTAGTGTTTTGTGGTTTGTGAAGCTCACAGCGTGGGTGTTTGATTTACACACACCTTCTCCCTCCTCTCTGCGGAGACTGCCGCCTGAGGTCCGGAGTAAAGCTTTCTGCACTCACACTGTAGTTCAGTTCAGCGGTGCAGGGTTATTTCTTCTATTTCTAACCCCCTTCCCTCAATGGATCTTCAACTTCTGTAATAATAATTCCGTTATCTTGCCGGGCTGTTCGCGGTAATGATGTAAAAAATCCATCCTGCTAAGATAAAAAGAGGAAAAACTAATTCATCCGCATTTGATTAATCCACTTCACTCTCCTTCCCTCTTTTCTTTCCCGTATACCGGAGAGCTAACCCGTTCACATAAGGATGCCTATCAGTTCATAAAGCCATTTGTAAGTTTTTATTCCAGTCACATTTGGGACATCGGCTTTTCTCGCGTTTTTCACACTTAGAAACTGCAATGCAGCACTACTACACAAAAGAAAAACCACTGCTCCGGACTCCGAGGAAGATTAACTCACATCCCAACAGAGGAATAAAAATCACTTTGAATAAAGTCTTTGGGATGCTGCCGGTGGATCTCGCCTTTTCTTACCTTCAATCAGATCCAGCTGTTTCCTCTTTTTTTCCCGCAGTGGAGTGACGTGCCAAGCCGTCAGATTCCTTCATGCAAGTTATGAGGAGACAGGAAAGCTTTTCAGAGCGACTTTCTGCACAATCTTTCTAACAGAAAACAATGAAAATGTCTCCAAACGGGCTGCAAGAAGATCCCAAAATAAGCATCAGTTAAGCGTAATCCTTTGCAGGCAGTGTTGAGGATGGATGTCTTGGTGACGGACCGAGTGCAGATGCGTCTTTTTCCAAGAGTCCCGCATTCTCTCTCTCTCTCTCTCTCTCTCTCTCTCTCTCTCTCTCTCTCTCTCCCCCCCCC
>VXCM01000611.1:0-49300 GCA_014773175.1 Lucifuga dentata | reverse complement strand
CCTGCCCCCCCCCCCGTCATATAGGAAGATTAAATGGCTTGGTGTCCCGGCTAGTGACAGCTCTTGGTGGAAAATATCTTTATTCATATATTCATACAAAGGAGACAGAGAGAGGGACAAAGAGAGTGATCTGGCTTTAATACAAGTCAGTCCAGCACTAAGTCATTTTTCTGCTGCTGCAGCTACTTTACCGGGGCAAGTGTAGAGGGCTTCATTTATTCTCATTTCCCAAAATTGTCAAATGCTCTCACATAACCTGCTCTAATGGAAAATCACTTTAATATTCATTGTACATGAAGTTGTAGTGTATCTGTGCACCCGATAAAAGGCTGCAGACCTAATAGACTAATGGCAGCAGACTATTGCGACTTTTGATACTATACTATCACTGCTGCTGCTACTTCAAATTTACTATACTTAGTCCACTGCTGATACCTCTCATATTTCTGTTATTTCAGCAGAGCCAATATCCTAAAAGAGATTTAAAAAAAAAAAAAAAATGTCGCTCATATTTTCCTCGTGTGTTTTTGAAGATTAGATTTAGCTATGATAAAGAGGCAGCAAGTTCACAGAAACTGAAAGGAGCATCTAGTTTATACTTAAATCAACAGATGATAAACCAAATCTTCCATATAATCTCTGTCCATAATTGACTTGTACTACTACTATCAACCACTATAGGAAAATTTCTTCTACTGTTTCTTCTTCTTACTGTTCTTATATATTCCCAACAGCTCGGTTGGCTGCTCTTCACCTAATATAGTATAATATATTAGTATAGTATATGTATAATATAGTATACACACTGAAGGGTTAAAAGTTTGGTGTTAATTTAAGTAAACCTAATTTAGTCACATTCCTGCTGTTTCAGCAATTTAACAAGTTTGTGTGGACTCATTTAGTCTTTTTTTTAAACGAAACAGTCATTGTCAAGTACTCTCAACCAGTACCACTGTTTCCTATGGGAATAATGATAATAATAATAATAATAATAATAATAATAATGATGATGATGATGATGATGATGATGATGATGATAGATAGATAGATAGATAGATAGATAGATAGATAGATAGATGATAATGTGTGATTTGTCAGTTTTAGCAGTTTCCAGAATATTTAAGCAGCCTCTTTGTCAGATCTGTCACCAGCATCACGCACGCACGTAAGCTCGCCAGCGTTCGCACACACACGCGCGCGCACACGCTGCTGTGAGGACCGACCTGCTCGGTGAGGAGCGCAATGCAGCATCGGTTTGCTGCCATTGAACACTAGCAGGGCTTCCACGCTGCCGCTCTGTCTGCATTTGTAATCAAACCATCCAGTCTGACCGATTTCTAGCTACACTACTTCCCTGCTGGATCAATCCGGCTTCCTGGCCTGCCTGCAGAGCCGGGTTTCACCAGGCTTCCAGCATATGAGGGTGATATATGTACCATTACCAGCTATTAGCGAAGTTTTTTGTTTGTTTTTCTTCTCCTGTACTCTAGGCTATTTCTCCAATTCTCTCTCACTTGTCTTCTATTTTTCTTTATCTCACTCTTCCTCTTATCTTTTTCAATCTCATTCTTTCTCACCCTACTTTTTCAGCCGCAGCCTGCATCAACTTGTGTGTGTGTGTGTGTGTGTGTGTGTGTGTGTGTGTGTGNCACCCTCTGTCGTTCGACCCACGCTCGCTTTGATTTCCTCAAAATCAATCGCGGTATTCGTCCTCGTGTGCACGCGTGCGTGATATAAATGCATGTAAGTGTGTGTGTGTGTTGGGGAGGGACAGATTTGAGATCTGTCTCTCTCTGTGTGTCTTTGTGAGTGAGTGTGTGTATGTGTGTGTGTGTGTGTTTATTTGTTGTGCCTTGCTCTAGCACTGCTGCCAGACTATTTTAATGAGTTTGTTGTTGGGGTCAAATAAGTTCATGTTCAGTTAAATCGTAAATTCCATTCAGAGTTTACATAATGTTTAATATCATATAAAATCTTTTACCCTGCACATGCTTCTACATTCAAACCGCTATGATATAATTTAACACATCTTCTCATTGATATAATGTAACATGAATCCTCTTTAATCTGCAAATAAACTGCAGCTTCAATTAGAATACTGACAAAAAAAGTGAGCTGCCATGCAGCGAGGCAGAACATTTTCTGCCTTCTTCAGAGAAACATAACCTAAGCTGACTTAGCCTTAAGGCTTACTGTGCACACTGAGTTTACCACATGGTTTAACTATGGAGAAAGTGAAGACATACATATTTGATAGTATTTGGCAAAGACAACTGATATCAAAGTGAACGATAAGGGATCAGGTTTTCCATATATCCTGAATATAGTCTGTGCCTAAGGTATCTACTCCATTCTACACAGTGTCTCTTTAGCACGATAGATAAATGACAGTGCTACGACATAAAGTGCTACGACACTGTGCAGCATAAAAATAAGCTCCTGTAAATTTTTATTTCAGTTATTCCTGGATATTACAGGAATATGAATGTGCTAATTAAGTGTTTCTCAAGTGTGGTATGAGTAGCACAAGTGTAATTTGAAGCATCCTTTGGTGGTGTGCTACAATTTGTTTAGCATCAGTCAAAATAATTGAAATCTGTGGAAATTTTGTAATTGTGGCATATTATTGACAAATAAAATAGGATTCATTGAACAGTATTTTTTAAGTTTAATTGTAATTCTTGGTTTTTCTGTTGAAAACAGCCCTTTGTACATTACATGTGAGCAATGTGCATACTTTAAAATTCTGAATTTCTGTACAGCACACATGCACACAGGGATTTTCTGTGAGTTTTCTTAGAGTTGGTGGCTTGTCGGTGAAGTGGTGCTTAAATGTTTTAGTTCACTCAGAGGTGATATTTCAAAAAGTTTGCGCTCATGATAAAACCATCAGCTGACACATCCATCCATCCATCCATCGTGACAAAGATATACTGGCAAAAGCAGAAAGGAGAGCAGCTCAGCCCCAGAAATTTCCACCAGGTCCTCAGTACACAAGAGTATGGTGCCAAACTACAGCAACAAAGGAAAGACATTCCCTAAAGGAAAAAGATCTCCTGGCTAAACTTGCAGTCCATATTTCTTTCAATACTCATTCCACTTAATAGCATTAGTCACTTAGCAACAGTTATTTAGTGTTGCCATTGGTTTCCAGGCTGAACCCTAGCGATGCAGTTTCAGATTTTTTTAAATTATATTATTTTATT
Organism: Lucifuga dentata; assembly: GCA_014773175.1. NCBI lineage: Eukaryota > Metazoa > Chordata > Actinopteri > Ophidiiformes > Bythitidae > Lucifuga > Lucifuga dentata. Next base: position 46,094 of record VXCM01000611.1, on the reverse strand, counting down.
TTTTTACACAATAATTCAAACTCTGTTTAATGCCCCAATCCACTCTGTGCAGAACCCAGATAGAGTTTTTAAAGAATGAGATGAGGATTATTCAGATGTGTCAACAGTTTGGTCCTTTAGCATAGCGTTTGTGGGTGAATGCTGAGTTTAGAACTCTGTCTGTCTCCTCAACACCTTTCAGTTGCCACCTTTCACAAATGCCAGTGCTTTGTCACCTCCTTAGCACTCTACAACAATCTGCCAGCAACCCCAAACTCAAAATCTGTGGAGAGAATGTCTGTCTGTGACTCCTTCAGAGACAAAAAAACAAGAAATCACCAGGCCCTGTTGGAGTTTCATCCTCCTATCTAAAATCTGTGCTGACCTACTGTCCTCCATCTTCACTCAATTTTCAACAGGTCAGAAGTGCTACAGTGTGTGAAGCTCCCTCCTGTTTCAGTCCACAAAAACCCTCAGTGGTGTGAATACTAATTTTATCTATATATCTCTGGCTTTCAACAGTTTGAAATATAAGCCAAAACCTGCTGAAATATTGAACATATTCAGGGGAAAAGTCTTTAAGTTCATGACAGCATATATTAAACACAGACACAAATTAATGCAGAAGAACACCTATCCTATCTCGTCATGTTCTGTTGTTTTGTCAGCTCCCATTGCATCCCGTCGCATCGTGTCCTGTAGCGTTGTCATGTCCTGTCATATCACATCTTATCGCGTCCTGTCGCATCGCGTCCTGTTGTGTCCCGCTGCGTCCCATCGTGACCTGTCCTGTCGCGTCTCGTCATGTCCCGCTGCATCGCGTCTCGTTGTGTCCTGTCCTGCCTTAATCCTGCCTGTCCTATTGAGTCCTCTATGTCCTTTCCTGTACTATTCTATTAGATCCGATTTGATCCTGTCCTGTCCTACTGTACTGTATCCTATCCTATCCTGTCCTGTTCCAGACACTTTGTACCTGTGTAATGGCTACATCAGTACCCTGTACATACAGTATGTCCCTACATGCCCTGTATACAGCCAAATATAACGTCACTCTTGATATGCTTATGCCCTTGATGATTCTGCTGTTTCTACATGCCTCTGCATTTAGCCACATATACAATTACTCTTGTTATGCTTATATCAATTATATTGATCTGATGTATGTACATTCAGAGTCACTGACAACTAGAGACAAATTTGTTTGAAATTTGAAATTGTATGTTTGAAAATATACCAGTCCATTAAATTCTGATTTTATTCTGACTGTGAATGTAATTCTGATTCTAATTTTGATTTTGGCTGGTTATGATCTACCCACAGTTATGTTGCCCCTTTGAAAATCAAACGGTAATTTTTAGCTGGTAACATCACATAATAGATCCATGACATGATGTCTTCACAGACATCACACAGATAAAAAAATATTTTATTTTTCATGTTTTTTTTATATAGAGATATTGAGTAAAAGTATGACTTTTTTTTTTTTTTAATGCAGTTCTGATGTATTACAAAATGCATCTCCTGCCTCCTTCCTGAAAGAGGAACCTAATAATGTAATATATAACAGATTTCAAACTTAATTTTCATACTTGGATTCCTGTAGTGGACTTGTATGCTCAGATGAATGGGAATTGTTTTGTATGGGGGTTGGATCTCAAGAGTGAAGTTGAACTTTACTGGTTTTACTTTATCCCTGATAAAGTTTTAGGTTTAGGTTTCATGATTTCATCAGCTCATATACAAGGGTGCACATAATTTTTTCAGCCCACTTCTGACCCAGTGGAAACCAGTATGAACATTGGTACTTTTCTTGATTGAGTTAGTAAATGTCTGCCGTAATCCTTACATTGCTCAATTGTAACCTCTCCTGCTGCAGTCTGAGGAAGGTAAACTGCAAAATGCATTTCCAATATTAACATGTTGCAAAGAAAACACTGAACATGCTTTGTGCAGATGTGCTGTGCATCTCTGTCATCAGCGGTGACACGTGACATTTGATTGGCTGTCAGATGCCTCCATATTTCCACCAAAGTGCCTCCATGCAGACATCTATTATTGTTAAATTCTCCAACTTTACAAAGAAATTCTTTGATTATTCCATATTAGCCTGCAGTGTTAATTGTTTCCTTGCCCCATTTATAGAGCGCAAAGAAGCACAAAGCTGCTTATTTTTGATAAGCCACACCTCTTTATTCAGTTAAAAATGGCTTTGCTACTTCCACTGCTGTGTGTTAACAAACATTTGCACAGTAGACAACATTTAACGCTGCCTCTCCTCTCTCAAAAAGGAGAGACATGTTGTGTTTGTACCTTAATTAAAGGTGAAAAGAGTTTGACTGTATATCTGTGTACCATTAAGGATAGTTTTACCCACACAACCAACAACAGCAGCAGCAGCAGAACAGTGGTAATCATAATGTCAGTGTATGTGTAGAAGATATAAACTATCTTGAGTGGAAATAAATTGTAACTTTGATTAACAGCATCCCGCCACACAAACAGCCCTCATTATTGTTATTACATACATATGCGTGTGTATGACTTCAAGGTAATTACTGCAAATGTTTATAGGAAAACACATTCTAGCAGACTTGATTCTATTGAGGCACAGAGAGCTGGAGCCTCGTGATGCTGCTTAATGGGCCTGGAAAACAGGCTGTCATGACGCTGAAGATAAATCTTAGAAGTGGGTTTGGCTTCTCTCTCTCTCTCTCTCTCTCTCTCTCTCTCTCTCTCAGCCATTCTCACCTTTACACACACACGATTAGAACTTTTTACTGGCAGGTCTGAAAGGAAAGCATGAGATTTGACGGGTTTTTACAGAGCAGTGATTACACACTACCGACATTCACATACACACTCACACTCATGCACACACCTTGCTTTATTTCCAAGTGATCCTTCATCTCTCTGGAATCCCTCTCCAAGGCTTCTGTCCATGCTGTCGATAAAGATATCTCTATTTTTTTTTTTTGTTTTTTTTAAATACTTTCACCACTGAAAGAGGTTTCATATTTCTCGCTAAGTCTCTCAATCCCCCATATTTATTATGGTTCTTACTTCTCTTGGAAATGAATAAATAAATACAAAATACTCTTTTCTTGATCCACTGCAGCACCCATTTGGTTTGTTAATGGAATGCCATTCAGCTATCTTTGCTGCAGTGGAAAGCAAAAAAAGTATCTGTAATGCTAAGCAAAAAGATAAGCATTAATGTAAAAATACAGTCTGTGTCAATTTATATACCTGCCACACAGAGTTAAAACTTTTATACAGGTTTAAACAACTGCAAAGCCAGAGAAGCTACGTGAGGGAACAAATCTTTCCTCAACACTTTAAATAATTGGCATTGATAAAACAACAGAGAAATGCAACTTATGAAAATTATTCCCATTTCCTTCAACAGTTTAAATATATTTTATAAAGACTTCCAAGTCTTTTACTCGTCAACAACACACACACACACACACACACACACACACACATTCTACAGCACAGTCTAATTCCAGCATTGGAAGCCTTAGTCTTTGACTCTGTCTCCCTGCCTTGAATAGCTCTCCCAGCAGCACCCCTGGAACGTCATCAGCTTTGGAAATGCTGACAGACTGAAAAAGCAGCTGAGTCATTCTTAATGAAGATCAGGAAGCTTTTCCTCCATTCCCCCTTTCCCTCCATCATCAGAATAACAAGCGTGCTGGCACAGACAGCAAAGGCTTACCCCTCTGAAAATTTACTGCTGCAGCACTAAGCTGTCAAAAAGTTACAGACCATCGGCAAATAAAAGGCATGTCCAGAACAAATTCTTACTTTCTGCATTTTCTCTTTATTTGTCTAAAGGTTTCTCCTGTAATAATGGCGATGCTTGATTTGCATTGCTGAAAACATGACTAAAAAGTTGTTCAGGATGACCTTTCTTTCTTTCTTTCTTTGTCTTATTTTCTTCAATTCATTCCTTCTGGCTTCCTACTTTCCTTTTTTTTGTCCTTTCATTCCTACGTTCCCTTACCCTACCTGCCTGTTTCCTTTTCCGTGCTGGTTACTTTTGTGGTGGACATTTCTACACTGTAAAAACGAAAACTTGAAATTGCTGGCCTTGATGTGATTATTGAGTAAGCTGAACAAAAAATATTAATTGGCCATGTCAACTATGTTATATTATTTGCTCCAACTGACTGTATTGAGTTTTATGTGAAAAGTTGGGCTTACTCCAACGTTACTGTTGGCATGATGCATGTATTTCAGTCAGACTGCAGCTGGGGCCTGGCCAACTACTTTGCACATGCTCATTCGACACCTTGCTTATAACAGGGTTTCCAAACAGAATTTGCAGGAGTTTTCGTCCACCATCTTGGTTTTCCCTCGCTTCACTGACCGTGAGCTTCCCTCACGTGTGAGTAGTTACCCAAAGATGAGTATTTATTAATAAAAAAAAAAGTTTTAGAGATGCTGTTTTTGCTCTAGATGTAAATCACAATTGTGCTTAATGACGAATGTGATAACAGGTTTCAAATTATACGTAATTGTGTGGGCTTTGGAGATTCAAATTACTGACAGATTAGCTAGCTAGACTTGAGATGCATAAAATAATAAAGTTGCTTGTAATGTCGTTATTTACATCTCAATGTGACCAAGACACGTTAAGTCCCCAGCTCTGTACAATTTGTTTACTTTATTATTTTAAAACTGTATCCACCATTCGCCCACTTTGTTGCAGTCTAATATAAGCTGCCAGTTTAACGTTATAACTAACACTAAAAGTTAACTAATGATTCGTGTTGGCTAAACAGGAGAGGAACACCTGTAATTATACGCTATTTCAATCTAATGTTGTTTCAATATTAGATTGAAATAGAGTATTTTAAAATTAAATCTTAGAAACACATGCACACACACACACACACACACACACACACACACACACACACACACACACACACACACAAAGGCAGAGAGAGAGAATTATTCCCAGCTTACAACTAGAATAGAATTGTATTTTGAATTTTTTTATTTTTTATAATTTTTTTTCTTCTGCTCTAATTCAATGAATTACTCTGATCTTCAATGACAACATATCCTTACTCATTTATACATCTATCTTACTTCATCCTTTTAGTGTTAGCTTTCCACTTATTATATATTACTACATTCTGATAATTAGCACTTTGTAAACTTATTGTACCTTGTTGAATCTTTTTGTTGGACATGTTATATACACAGTGCTTTGGCAATACTGTAATTCTATATGGCCATGCCAATAAGCCTTTAGAAATGAAACGAAAACAACTGAAAGGACATTCTCAGGGAGAGACCATTTTCTTTTAATATAAGCTATTTTATATAGTTTTTTTAATTTACATGCCCACGTTGATACTAATGTTAACTAATTAAGCCTTGCATGATACTAATAGTGAAATGTTAACAAGCTAAAACAAAAGCTGTCTCTGTTTATTCCAACTGTTCATCTTAGTTTGCCACTAATTAAAATTTGGCAACTTTCTTGTAAACTTAGCTGTTCGTTGAGACAAACCAGCCCCTTCTCTCTCTACCAGCGGTACCTGCAGTGAATCCAGCCTGGTGCGTCTCATACATGCAGGGTGCCTTGTGTGTCAGCAGTTAAGGACCTGAAAATGAGATTGGTCTGCAGCAGAGGGAGAGGGACAGAGGACAGGGGGGAGGACTGATACTGACTGATGTCTGTGTTCTTCATTCTTTCTAAACTTCGCTCAGTATTGTGATGTCAAGAATATAATTTATTTTACTGACATTGTAGATTTGTTTCAAGTGAGATATTATTGACTTTATATAGTGACTTTGCTGTCGTTAACATTACTGTTGCTGCTCTAGAAGCATTTAGTCAGATTTTAAATACATTGTAATCATGTTCTCAATATATTCTTTTAATAAACATAGTTATTGTCAATACCGGCATATTGCAACACCACTAAGTCATAGTATAGTATGTCATAAAAAGGTCATAGTATAGTATGTTATAAAATGCATGCCTAGTACACATTCAGTGATTTTGCATATATAGTCAAATATGCAAACTCACTCAGTAACTATCAACAGAAGTCCAAATTTTAAACCTGAAATGTGTTACTGCTTTTGTGTTCAACAGATTTGTGCAGAGTTCTACCATGTCACCATCAAGGAGCTACTGGGGACTTTCAGAGCGGCCTTAGACAAGTACTCTCCTCAACTGCTAAAACTGTACCGTGACAAGAGGGGCACCCTTGTCAAGAGATGGAAAACCTCCTGGACAAGCTTGATGAACAGGTACACTGATCACTTAAGATTATTTAAAATATTTATTATTGGAATTTACACCTCTATGGCCCAGTCTTTCCTTTTTGCTCAGCAATGTTAGTGTCCATTTGGGACAGCACAATCTGACCTCGTCCCAGGACAGGGGTGTACAAAGTCCTGTTTGATGACAAACAAACTGCCTGCGCTGTTGCTCTCAATCAAGGGCATAATTAATTACAGGAATAGCGCCACTGTGACAGCCAATAGCGAATGGCAGATGTGAACACCTCCGTTCAGAATCTGCTGTGATTGGTGTATGGCAGGCATCAAACTCAACCACAGAGGGGACCAAAATTAATAATTGGCTCCAATGCGAGGGCCAAACAGGGTCAACCTTTATTGAAAACAGACTTAAATTGGCCTTGTCATCATCAGAGGTTATGACAAATTATTCATACACTAATATGAATTTGACTTTAACCGCTGTTCCCAAGACTTCTTACAGAATTCACAACAAACCAGAGGTATGGAAAAAAAAAGACAAATGAGAGATCAAATTCAAAATAAATATTACATCAGCATCATTCTTTTTTTTTAATGTGTTCTATCAGCAGTGTTTTACTGACTTATTTCCAATGAAAAACTTTTATGAACGGGCAATCAGAAATAGCCAGAAAAATGTCATTTTTCTCAAGGGAAATCTAAAATCACTCTTTGTTTTCATTAACAACACCAACAGGAATAATAAGGAGAATATTTTAAATGTGATCATGCCTTGTTATGTTATATTCTTTAATTATGGCCACATCAGCTTTGCAAACAAGGCAAACAGGTTCATTAATGGCAGTAAACAGCTTCTCTAACTCCCACCTGCGTTGAGACCATCTTTCGTTTGGCCATTTCTTCCGCAGGCTAATTTAAAGTTCATTAAAAGTGACTGTAGGACACCGGGAGAGGGGAAGGGAGCTAGGCTTGCAGGTGTTGATTGACACGCCGGCTGTTGCAGTGCATTCTGGGATTTGTACTATCCATAATGTGTGCACTACATACCGGTGGGCCAGTAATTATAGAAACTAGATATTATCTCCTGGGCCGGATAAAATTGTACTGCGGGCCACATTTGGCCCGCAGGCCTTGAGTATGATATGTAGTGTATGGGATTCAAGCTTCCTATGAAACTATGTACAAACCTGCTGTATTCATGTGTGACTTCAGTTACTTTGACAAACTAACTCAGGTCTTTATTACTTCCAAAAAGATATTTATTGCTCTAATGATTTTGCCTTCTGAAGCTTGAATTTCTTCCACGCTTTCCTTTCTTCCCTCTGTCTGACTTTTTCTTCCTTTTTTCTTTCATTCTGTCCTCCTTTCATTCCACGTTTTTGTGTCTTTCCTTCTTTTTTCCTTCCTACTTTCACCTCTCCTTAATCTGGAGATAAAAAGGTTAACTAAACTTGTCTTATTCACTATTAATACTTCAGGTACTAGAGTACATTCCCCTGCTAAAACTTGTTTACTTACATAAATCACGTTAATAACAAGAATACAGGAACTTTACTTATAAAAAAGTTTGTTTTTGTTTTTTTTTTCACCATTGTATTTCTACTTTTGCTTAAATAAAGGACTTCAGTACTACTTCCAGTGTTGAATTTGGACATGTTTTTGAGTAAAGAAACAGATGAGCAGAAGATGCCTGAGATGGGAGGTTATGATAATATTTTATGCTCTGTGTTTTGCCTGCAGTTGATACATTCAGCCTCGAGTGGGTTGAAGATGCTGTTGACTTGATTTCAATTAGCCATGCTTGTGAAAGAGTTACTCCACACTTGTCAACAGCTTGACAACATTCACTGTGGCTGTTGAGAGCTTTGGCTTTGGTGTCAGATTTTATGTGTCATCCTCCCGACTCCTGTGCATTTAAACACCAGGTGTGCTTCCAGGTCAAGTTTGCTGCCTACATGAATGGCAAAAGATGCGCCAATGTAGTCAGTGATGCAGTTGCAAACAATTTTCAGCCCATCTACAGTGAACAGAAAAATGAATGAAGTGGAGGAAAATGAATTTTATCGTAAAAAGAGGTGATGGCGATGAAGAAAAAAGAAAGATGGTGTTTAAAGGGTAAAAGCTGTAATGAATGTGCTGCAATCTCTGCAGTGTTGATCCTATTATTTGTTTATTTCTCTTCACACCTGCCTAGACATGCCGTTCCACAATGTTTCCTCTTTTCATTAGCAAGGAGCTACTGCTGTGCACTAATGCATGTACTCCGCTGATGGTCATGTTCTGGGTATTTGAGTGTGTTTGTGTGTCGTTCAGTATCTGTGTATGTGTGTGTACATGCTGGCATATATTTTTCCATCTGATTAAACTCCTGCAGTGAAGAGATACCTCCCGTGTCTCTGCAGACTCCTCCTGTTTTTGACCTTTCTGACTAAGGTGCACACAAACACACACATACACACACACAGACGCACACATGACATGCACACACAACCACAGGTACACTTTCACACATGTGCTGGTGATGGATGGCGTTATTACCTGAAGCTTTTAAGCGCCTGAGAGGTGCTTAAGAGAACAAACACACCTGACCGTTTGTGCTTTATCATCAGATCTTAAAACTCAGACACACATTCACACACACACAAATACACACATATCCAACATACTGCAACATTCTTTCACATCATTAGCATTTAACAAGGGACGATTGTGTGTTCTCACTGATTTTGTTTTCAACATTTTCTCGCACACATTCCCTCACAGCCACCCGAGAAGCAGAACTAAACTTAGTATTTCTAACACGACATTAAACACAGATAAACACCCACATGCATGTTTTATACATTTATTGTTGCCACTGCCTGAGTGGATCTTCTGCGTTAGGGTACGTGAGCCCTCTGAGTGACCTTGCTTTGTTGTTCGATGGAGTAAATACAACACCACTGAGGAAGAAAATAACTTGTTTCTGTGGGTTAATCACAGTCTTTGTAAAAGTGAAGATTCTGAACACATACTATTTTCCTGATAGTCCATGTGTCACTTGAAGGCTACAGACATATTGCTTTCATCCTTCTCTTTTTCTTACCATCTCACTGTCTTCCCCTCTTTCCTCTCTGTCTTCCTCATCTCCATTTTTGCTGATTGCTTTGCACCATTAATATTTCATGTGTAATGTGGCTCTTTTGGATACTCTGAGCATGTGTATGTGCCCCCGTGAGCCTGTGTTTGTGCGTGCATGTCTGTGTTTGTGTGTCAGTGCCGCAGTATCAAATTCTGCTCTCACAGCTGTTGGCTAGTCTCAGCATGGTTGTGATCTGTCTGTCTACCTCTCAACCTTCAACCTCTCCTTCTGTTCCGCTCTTTCTTCCTTTCTTCTGAGGTTTTTACATCTCTCTTTTCCTCCCTTTTTCTTTTCTTCCTCACTGCTTCCCTGGTTCTTCCACAGCATCTTCCTGCCTCTCTCTCCCTTGATGCTCTCTCATTCCTCCCTCCAAGCTACTCCACCTCTTTTTTCAGTTGCATTACTTTGGAATCTTGCAGTTTTACTCTGGCTGTTAGCCCTTTTAGCCATTCTTTCCTAAAATACTTCCTTGAATTTTTGCAGAGCTTGGTTTTTACTTCTGTTAGTATATTAAAAAACATACAATGAAAAAATAAAACAAAAGTTCAGGTAATGGACATGACATGGTATTTTTTATTATCAACATGCTTATTTAACAGCTATTTTTTGAATATCATGCTGCCTTTCTGTCTTAAAAGGAGCATACTGGTGGTTATGCATATTTGAGCCCAATAAATATATACCTACATATACATATGTTAAATTACTGGCAACCATTTTCCAAAACATAAAACTGTTGAGGTGATACACCCACCCTAAAATTCAGTGTTTTGCCTGCTTACATCTATGTATGAGTGTAGAAGGCACAGTCCTTTTACTTTCTCAGTAAAGTGTAGGACTATATTTCGTGGTGGAGAAATACATTTTCTTCTGTGTAGCTCCTCTGTGTTGGATTGGTTAAATCAAGTAAATTTGACAAAAATAATAATGGCTGTGATGGATTACTGGTCTCAAGCATGTTTCAAGTCTCTACAAGTTGATTATTATAGTGTATTGGAATGAACTGAAACCAATGGTAGTTTGGAGGTAAGAAAATAATTCTAATATTTGTGCTTCCAGTAGCATGTTCTGGAAAATGGTTGGAACTAATGTAACGTCTGTGGATTTTTATTTATTGGGCTCAGACATGTTAAATCACTGGTATGGTCCTTAAAGTCTCTTCACCACGTAGGACCATGATGATAGACAGTGGATAAGTTGATAAATAGCAGGAAGCCATCGTTCTTATGACGAGAAAGGCTCAGTGTAATGCAGTAATAAAACATCAGTTTATCATCAAAACATTATGGACGGCTTCTTGACAGATTCCCTGTCCAATTCTTGATAGAGTTCTGAAAATAAAATGAGATAGCAAGTCAGCAAATAATTGGGTTGGGAGGGTTACTTTAAAAATGTAATCTAGTTACCTGCTAAAAATGTAATCAGTAACATAATCCAACTACTGCAATATAAAAATAATGCAACTTGATTATGTTCCATTACTTTTGGATTACTTTAGTGCCAAATGTGCACATAAAGACAAGAGAATCGAAATATCAATAAGATGACTTTTATGTATTTTATAGAGACTTTTATTTAAGTGTATTCTGTAAAACAACAGAACAATGTAAGATAACCTTAGGAAAGAAAATGGGGACACAAGGAAAATTCAGGCAGTAGATCTTCCATTTTGTAAATTAAATTATAGGCTTGCAGAATAGTACAGAGCAAAAATAAGATCTGGTTCTTTTACAAAGTAAAAACAAAATACTCTTAAATTTTTTTTTTGTCCATGGATTAAGAGCACCTACGGTATTTTTTAACAAGTCAGAAGTCCACTTAGTGAGGTTTGCAGAAGGCATGGTTGCTTTAATTTCTTGGTAAAAGCCATCTTCTCCTGGGACTATTTCCTGGCGGAGACATACATTGTATTCTGTGCAGCTCTGTGTTTGAGCGGCTAAATAAAATTACTTCAACTAAAAATTTTATAGATGTTGTGTTTGCTGATTATTGCTCTCAAATACATTTTAAGTCTCTACAAGTTGATTTTTATACCATATTGCAAAGAACTGAAACCAATGACAGGCTGGAAGGTAGGAAAACAATTCTAAAATTTACCCTCCAGTAGTATGTTTTGGAAAATGGTTGGTAACAAGTGTGTGCACATTGTGTATATTGGGCTCAAACATGCATTATCATCAGTATTACTCTTTAATTGTATTTATTCTGCTGCATTCAAGAAGGAGACCACTGGTTATAATAATAATAATAATAATAATAATAATAATAATAATAATAATAATGTCACACACACAGAGAGAGAGAGAGAGAGAGAGAGAGAGAGGTNAAAAAAAAAAAAACGCTAAGCGACTTACGGTGTTGTTACAATCTTCAGTAGTTTTTGTTTTTGTGTAATAAAGCCATCTCTGTGCTTCATTGATAGTTGCTACAATAATAATAATAGGCAGTTGTATTGAAATGCTAGCTAACATTAGCTTTGGCTACCTGGTCTCTGTGTAGCTAGCATAGCACTTGGTCTTACCTGCAAATGTTTCTTTTGATTAGACTAGATTAGTTTTTGGACGCTGACAGTATTTTCACAGTTGGATGGCATAAATTGCACTGTGATGTTATTCCACTTTTATGCTTTAAAACTAAAAATAGTGTTAAAATTTCCACGCAATGAAAGCATTTTTTCACTAATGTCTATAGTGACACGTAAACATTTGCTCTCAGAGCAGTGTTGAGATGTTATGTGCAGCTTGGTAGAAAATCATTCTTGATCATTTAACAAATGTAATCCTGATGGTAATCCCCATTTTTTATTAAATGTATCTGTAATCTGATTGCACTTTTTTTCTCTGTAACTGATGGAATGCAGATACATTTTTCATGTATCCGATTACGTAACGCCATTACACGTATATATTCTGTTACTACCCAAATCTGTTGACAGCTTCATATTAAATAGGAGTGAAGGAGACAAGAAGATGTGTAAGATCAGGTTGACCTCTCCAGAAAATGAAAACAGGCAGCATTTAAGGACAGCGTGGGAGTAAGACGGATGCCAACTTGGTCATTTTGATATGCAAAGTTCGCTGCCTAAAATATTGCCACAGCTCAGAAAAAGTTCAGAGATTGGAACAGCTTTTTATTACCATATTATTGTCATAAAGAATCCTTAAATGTCTCTTTAGGCAGACATTCTGCCTGGTGTATATGTGTATACACGTGTGTGTGTGTGTGTGTGTGTGTGAGAATGTGTTCCAAACGCCTCCTGCTGATTAGAGGCGCACACTGTTCCCAGCACCTTAATGAACAGAATCACCACTGACACACACACTTTCCATTTATTACTCTCATTTCTCATTATGGAATTTCAGTGCATGCCGGCGTATGTGTATGTGTGTGTGCATGTTTGTGTGTACACACCTACTCTGTTCCACCGTAGGTTCAGGCATGTGATTGGCTGTGGATGAGAACTAAGGGTTGGCACAGCAACATTTCCGCAGAAGGCTGTAAAGCTGTAGGCCTGGAGCGCAGGCAGCATCTGCCCCTCGGTTGGTGCCAACACATACACAGCACACACTTACATTTGTGGATTTGTATAGACACACAACCAGATTGACAAATGTGTATTGACACACATTTGATCATTCATAATCTCTCATTGAACCCCAGCCCCCTTTCTCATGTGCCAATCTATCCTTTTCCCCTGGCATTTGTCTGGCATTTCATCACTCTGTTGACCTCTATCCTTCTCCTCTCCTCGATCTCTGCCGTGGCTTCATCCCTCAAAACATGTATCTCTTTCTCTCTCTCTCTCTCACTCTCTCTGACACATACTCTCCAGTCCACCACTTTGTCTCTCCTTCTAGCCGCCTTTCTCCATCACACACTCTAAGTTAAACTGTTCCTATATATCTCATCTATCCTGATGCTTATTTTCTCCCTTTTCCACCTTTCTCACCCTCGCAGATCTGCCCCTGCTTACACGTATGGACAGAAATTCATCAAATACACACACACACACACGCACAGAGTCACTATGCTACCACCCACACTTTTAGGTTGTTGTGGCCAAGAGATTTTGTCATAACTCAAAGGCTGACCTTTCATAAGCCACTGCTCCAGACAGATGAATAGCCCTATAGCTTTGGGTCTCTTCATGGTTTTGGTGTGTATGTGTGTGTGTGTGTGTGTGTTTGTGTTTGTGTGAAGTCAGGTTTATTTGTTCTCAATGAGAAAGTGCATGCTTTTGTTTGTGCGCACGCCTGTATTTGCTGTATGGGTGAATTGAAATGTATCGTGGATTTCTATCTGTGTTTGAAGTTGTGTGTATAACTTCATATCCCGTGTGTGAGGATGTGTGTGTGTGTGTGTGTGTGTGTGTGTTTGAAATAAAGCCTGGGGTCTGAGGAGAAATGGAGAAAACGGCTGACTGACCTGTGTGGATAACAAGAAAGAGCAGAAAAGTGAGTTAGAGCTTACAAAAACAATTTACCCTTAAATTTACCCTTACATCGGCAATTATTGTCTTACTGTTTTTCTTGCACTCATCTTATGAATAAATGATTAAATGAATTAATAAACTGTGTTTATATTTTTGCATTTGAAGACTAAAATCTGTGTAGGCTCGCTATATTATTTAAGGCCCTCTGGACTTGTTAGCATATGATTGGTAATCAATACAGCTTTTGCCCCACTACGACTACATCAAAGGGGTTTTTGTTGCTCCCTGTGTGTGTGTATGTGTGTGTGTGTGTGTGTGTGTGTGTGTGTGTGTGTGTGTGTGTGTGTGAATACACAGATGCACTAAAATGCACATCCAAATTCCTATTAACATGCAAGCACATGCACATAAAAAATAAGGAAAAATAATAAACTACAGCTTTTGTTCATGCTGTCTGTGTTCTTTTTGGCAAGAAATATAATTGCATGTTGGCATGAAGTGTGCTCCAACGTGCAACAAAAAGTGAATAGTTGGATAAATACATAAGAGACTTTTATTCAGAATTGGGATCTGTCGAGGGAATATTTGAATCTAACTGTTTGAACCATTCTCAAGTCTACTCTATTTACAAAGAAACAGGCTACCGAACAACACAATCACTTCAGGTCTATCTCCCTCTGTCTCCATCATATCTACCAAATCCATGGTAACAATGTTGCCATGACCACCCTAAAACCACTGGCAGAAGAGAGTACATTGGGAAACTCAGAAGATAATGTGAAAGATTTTACTCTGAAGCCATCAGAGCTGATTTTGAGTCGATTATTTAAAGGTACAGCATGTGATCCAAATGTAAACCATCACCGGTAACTCAAAGCAGAAGCTGCTGTCACTCTAAAGCTGAATGCCAAGTGTTTTAATACAGGTTCAAAAAGTTACTGATGTTTTCTGTTTCTGTTTTGAAGTTTTGAAGGAATCTGGGGGTGTGATCCAAAAAGAAGGTTTAGGTTTACTCAATCATCTGGATACATTTGCTGAGTAAAATCCATAAGAGCTCTTTTGCATCAGTTCCAGATTTGAGGGAGTCCAAGTTTTACACAGCAAAGTTACCCAGATAACTCAATAAACCTTCTCCTTGGAACAGACTCCAGACCTGCATTTGACTTTATGATCACTTAACAAACACATGAAATGCTGGGTTTTTTAAAAAAAATCATTAACACACACTCTTTATTATGCAAATGTGCTCAAATGTACATGGTCAAAAATGAAGGATTGGGAGTTTGAAGTATTTTTTTTTATTTTTTTTTTAGCAAAAATGTACAAATCCTGAATACACACACATGCACTCTTATGCACAAATACACAAATGCACACCCTGACAGACTGTCTGCTTATAACTCGAGATAAATTATAGATCATGTTCCCACTCAGAGCTTGTGCCTGAGCCAGGCAGGGTTTCAGGCTAAAATGCTGAGGCAAAGTGTTTCACCCTCTCATCTCGGTCAAAAGAAAAAAAAAAGGAACTGTCACAGGTGACGTATAGACACATAGATAGGCACTTATACATTCACCCTTACTGCTACTTCATTATCACCAGTGTTAGTAAAGTTACTTCTCAAACTAAGCTAGCACACAGAAAAATATTGCTAAAACTTTCCTAGGTTTATTTGCTTAGATGAGTCTAAAATTAGGCACATACAGTTTTCTTATTTTTTATGCTTTATGCTGCTCCATGATCTCAGAATACAAAAGACCAGACCCCTCCATCTATGTTACCCCCCTTTTTGATTCCCCTAATATCCATGGCATGGACAGGGAAAAACAGGAAGAAGACAGCGACTTGTTGACTCTTTCACTGATCTCCACCATGTTTTTCTTCTCATTTGTACCAACTCCCTCTCTTTTACAATGTTATATTGACTACACCTTCATGGATTTGCGGTCCCCTTAATGGATCTGGGCTCACTTACATTATTCTATATTGTTATACTGTACTGTTAAATCTTCATTTTCGCTTCTGTAATTTGCCAGTGGCTCCACCTATGGCTCCTCCTTCACACCTGGCCATTCAAGGAGAGGGGATTGCTCTCTGCATTGCCCTTCTTTAGGCTTTCTCCATGGGCTTGATGTGTGAGCCTGTAAAGCCTTTGAGACATTGTATGCAATATGGGTTTAAAAAAAAAAAAAAAGGAGGAGGGGTTGGAGGTAATATAGCCTTAAAATAGTATTGTGATATCTCAAGGTATTTTTGTGATAACAATATTAAAGACGATATGAATAATGAAACACTGATCCTAAATCCTGTAATATTTTTGGTTGTAAACAAAAACTCATGTTAACTTGACCTGTTAGTCTTCAGTAGACTAACAGATAAATAATTAAAAACAAAAAAATAGTTTCACCAAATAAAATTACTGATGATCGCTTAAGNCTAACAGATAAATAATTAAAAACAAAAAAATAGTTTCACCAAATAAAATTACTGATGATCGCTTAAGAGCTGATCTTTGGCAGGTTATGATATTGCTTCAGTGCTAAATAGCCTTGATGACGCTGCACAAAATACGACTCCAAAGTCCGGCTCTACCATAACCCCANAGTGCTAAATAGCCTTGATGACGCTGCACAAAATACGACTCCAAAGTCCGGCTCTACCATAACCCCATGGTTGAGGCAAAGAACTCAGCTGAGGCCAGTGCTGAGCTAACACTGTTCATGCATTGCAACAACAATGAAGCATGCTAATGTCATCCCACGCTTTGCTAATTTAGCTTTTTCTGTCATAGGGAGTAAACTAGCTAACACTCCGGTTGCAGTATGCTTGATTGAGTCAGCGTCAGCTCGCCTCCTCATGCAACTTTTGAGTTTGTTGGTATTCACTTGGTGTTTGTGCCTCAGGTGGTTAAACTAATTTGTTGTGTTCCCAACTTTGGCTGTTAGCCAGTTAGCCTTGTAGATGAACCATTTCCAAACAACAGCAGTAGCTTCCTTTTTAGGAAATAATTTGCTACTTTCAGGGATGCTTATTTTTTTGTTTCTTGCTGCACATGATGTGACAGTTCATCAACACACCATCATGCTGCAATATCTCCAATACCATGACTTGACTTTTTTTTTTTTTTTTTTTTTCTTCAAAATATCAAAACACTATACTGGTATTATCATGAACAAGTTGTAATGGGTTATACAAATAAACTTGACTTGAATTTTAATTGAAATTTTTTATGACATAGGGTTTTTTTTTGTTTTTTTTTTAAATCTTATTTTAATACATGTACTCTGTAATGCATATGACTTAATTGTGCTCTGGAGACCTGGTGGTGTATTTGTTCCCAAGATGAATATACAGTTAAGGCTTTCCTCCAGATTGTGAGATTTCAAGTATTGAGCTATACAGAAAGAAAGAAAGAAAGAAAGAAAGAAAGAAAGAAAGAAAGAAAGAAAGAAAGAAAATTAAAAACATGAAAAAAGAGCTGCATCACATTAAAGGAGAGAAAATTCAAGTAACAAGATATAGGTTTGAAGAATGTGGCAGTAACTCCAGTGACCTTTTGTTTGTTCTTGCAAAAATACATCAGACCTCCACGTGTAGCAGAGAAGTGTTTTTCTCATAACACTGTTCATTACACAGAAGGAACATAGAGGAAACAGGAAAGTGATGGTCACATTTCTGTTGCCATGAGGACAGAAACTTATCTTTCTCACCACTCGTCATCTATTATGTGAGTCATTTCTTTGTCCTGTGAAATGCTAACTCCTTTCTAATCTGCATCTAGCACCTCTCATCATTCCTATCTCTTTTTTAACAAACCTCATCACTAACATTTCATTTATTAGCACCATTACACTTGGCACTGAACAAGTAATGTATTCAGTGAATTCAAAAGCCCAATTTTCATACTTCTTTGTTAGGTTTTCTTTGCAGCCTACATGTATTATAGCTTTTGCATTTCATTTAATTTAGGATTTTTAGCATTCATGTGGAGTATGCAGATTATTGTGTTAATTTACTTGATCTTATTTTTGTGCCTTCAAGTCATTCTTGGAAGTCCAGACTTGTAAGTTGGGAAGACGAAATTGTGATTTGATGTGTTCAAGCGGTTTTGGTTGGAATGATATGGATGTGGTGGAGAAATTGCTTTTTTGTAAACTTATGTTTTTCTTCTGATAAAGACAGTTCACTTATTTAGCATTACTGCAGCTGTACAAACAACAGTGATAGTGTTTAATCTGTTTTTCTTATTTAATAAGCTAATAAAGGATATATTAAAAGAATAATATACACATTGATATTTTCATAAATTATTAAAATAAATAAAAACCACCAACACCGCTTCCACCATGATGTCTTTCATGTACACGGCCTGTTTTGGAAAAGTCGGGGCTTTTAGAAAGTTCAGTATTTTACTTACAATTAAGACTTTGTGGGGATTTTTCATTTGCCCTCAACTCATAATTATATTTTCAATATGACTTGCAGGCACCATTTATCTTGATGAAATTTAAAAAAAAAATGGTGAGAGAAAAATTTCTAATTGTTTAAATAATAAAGCAGAGGGCACATTTTAATTTTTGGGTAACCAAATTTTAATCAATCTATTATGAAGAGTAACAACAAAAGTAATAATTAAAACTTCACTGCAAACTGTAATACTGTGAAATTGAAGTGTTTATTTGCTAACTGATCTAAATACAGTGGATTATCCTTAGTGAATTTTTTTTCTGTGAGAGTTCACATCCTCATCCATGTATTTTTATCCTGCTTAGTCTGACACTTTTTAATTAAAACCCATAATCTTTATCCAAATGTCTGTCTCCTTTGGGGCAACACATTTGCTTTTAATATAACCAATTTTTCTCCATCCCATGGTGTTATTTCTTAGTGGCATAGGTATTTGAAATAGGAGGAAAAGCCCCTCACCCTCCATCAGTACTTTATTACCATCTGCTGCAGAAAGAAGACAAATCAATAAGAGGAAATAATTGTGTGCCATTATAGGCAGTAGTGAGCTGGAAACCATCCAGTGCTTCAGAGATAAGATTGAAGTCATTTAAACAGAACAATGCAACAGTGTTGTTAAAATATACATTATGGATTTTGTAAGCTTGTTCCAGCTTTGAAAATCATCAGGATAAAGGGACAGCTGAAAGCACAAGGGACAGGGATGAAAAATACAAAGAAATATGAGAAAGTGCTAATACAGAAACATAGACAACAAGAGGTATTAGAATAAAACATTATACACATCAAACTGAAATATTTGTATATAAACATGACCTAATGTCATCTCTGGATTCTATTATCCATAATACTCAACAGGATATACTGTATACACTTGTCTCACTGTACTTCAGAGGTGTTTCAGTGACACAGACCATTACAGCAGTAAATAGCTCCCTCTTTCCTTGTTACTGTAAAGGCAAAATGTCTGAAAGAAACCAGAGGTCACGATAGCAGCCTGATATGACCTTTGTCTCTCTTTTCTAGTTCCAGAGAGGGAATAACTGAGAAAGAGAGAAAACACACAACTGGAGAGTTCTGATGTTAACTTAATAACACTGCTCCCATATGTCTTGTTTCTCTACCTCTATGTGTGTGTGTGATGTGTGTATTTGTGTCGCAGCTGCTGACTCTGCACATTGACCAGTGTTGGCTTTCTAATTTTAGGCACATGTGAATATGTTTGACTGGTGTGTGCGTGGTGTATGCGTGTGTGTGTGTGCATCCTGTCCTGCTTGCCTTTCTACTTGCCCCAGGGTACAAAACATGCACGTTTGTGTGTGTGACATCCACACATGTACAGAGGAGAGCTGCACCTCTGTATGTATGCAGAATGTGTGCTTTCCTCTGTTCATTTCTGACTTTGTGTGAGTGTGTGTCTACATTCAGATAAGCAAGTGTTTTTATGGATACATGATGTCACTCTGGGACAGAGCTTTTTTTTTTTTTTTTTTTNTTTTTTTTTTTTTTTTTTTTTGCTAATCCCTGTCTCAGGCCAAAAGTACAAACAGAAACTTTTTTAATCCTCAAGACTTTAAGGAGAAAAGGAAGGAGTTCTCCTGAGTTTGCCTTTGATGGAATGCGTTGATTGTTGAGTACATGGTGATGTCATGCCAAAGTATAAAAAAGACTTCCTGAAAGGATGCATGCATGTATCCTCCACAGGAGGAGACATTTGGAGGAGAACATAAAACTCTTCTGCTTGTTGCCTCAAGTTTTGGGACAGCAGAGGAGTGGAGGAGATAACTTTGGTTTCTGGGTCACGGAGGAGAAGAGGATGGAGGGTAGGTCGGTAGGAGACATTTTTGTGCATTTGGGACGCACCAGAACAAGAAGAGCAATCAAGATGCTAGGAGGAACAAGGCAGAATCAGCAGAAGGGGAGGAGAATGGAGAGTGAGAGAGGATGGTTTAAAGGAAAAGAAAATCATGGGTAAAATGTTTGGAGGGAGAAAAGCACAAGCAGACCTCTTCCCACTGCCATGGAAACAGGATTTGAGCCCAGTGAGTGTGACCCAATGTTGAAAAAAAAAAAAGTTTTAAATAGTTGAAGGAGCAAAGAGGAGAATGGAGAGAATGTGTGGGAGAGCAGAGAGGGATGGAGGAGTTAAAGAGAGAGGGAGGGGAGAGAAGGCTGAAAGAAAGAATGAATTAAAAAGACAATGTAAGTGAGACAGGAAAAGGGAAAAGGATAGAGGAGAGGGTACAGTGAGAAAGAGAGAAAGAGGAAGGGAGGGAGAGAGAAAAAGGGAGAGAGAGAGAATCAGGCCATTCATCCATTCCTCTGGAGACGGACACAGTCTGAATTCAAGATAACTCATTCAAAACGCCAACTCCACTTTGTCCCACAGCACCTCTGTCAGTCTCTGCTATAGTTACCAAGTGCCTGGGACACATCCAGAATACCTTAACACCATGACTGACAGCAATTTGCAGTATGTGACACCCACACATACACAGACACACACACACACACACACACACACCACAACATCTTACTCACGGAATGCTGTAAAAGTTTTGGAGCAGTAATAATGATTATAGAAATGGAAAAAAAAAAAAGCCAAGTTTGTAACTTATGTACAAGCTAATGTNTAATGATTATAGAAATGGAAAAAAAAAAAAGCCAAGTTTGTAACTTATGTACAAGCTAATGTGAGATCTGGTAATAAATAACATATACACAATAACATACACATACACATACAAAAACACACTCAGCATGCCTGAGGATACACGCTGGAGTCTTGTTGGAACCCCAGATTCTTCTTTCTCTGGCACCAGAGAGTTACCATAACGCTGTCAAATAATTGGTCTCCGGGGATACAGTGATGCTTAAAGCTAAAAGTTAAACTCTAATAAGGCTGTAAACACATACACACACCCATACACACACAAAAATAAATGTTATGGGCAAGACTAAGGCAAGCAAGATGCAAACATGAAGACAAACATGGATGTAAGTGATTCAAGAATTCCTTGTAACAAAAATGAAAGGTGATATAGGCAGGCGGTGCACTCACAACACGGTGTCCCTCAGAAGGTTTTTTTCATTTCCAGTTTTTGCTTTATGTATTGGAAACTGCAGCACATCCCAAAAGTATTTTGGCCAAGATCTGTGCATGTGTATCTGCATCTGTGTGTTATGCATACATGCAAGTTTTTCTGTGACCTCGTCAAAACCACTTCTATTTAATCATCTCAGGGAAATCTCAAACAATCCTTTAAAATTGAACATGAAAGTTAACCTCTATTTTTACTCTGTCTCTCTGCAGAGAACTGGGGAATTATCTTTTTCACTCTGCCTCGGATCCCTATGAATAGGACGGAGAGAGAAAGCGAATGTGAGAAAGAAAAAGAAAATGACACACACTCAAAGAGAAGATAGGAACACAGAAAATGCGAATGAGAAAGATGACGGGAGGGAGAAAGTGAGTGAAAGAGAGAGAGTGACATGAGACAGGAAGTAAGTTAGAAAGAGAAATGAGGGGGAAAATAAGGTGACAGGAATGTGAGGCTGGTTTGATTCCAAGACAGAAAAATATTTTCTCCTCCAGTCTTGAAATGCAAAATAAGATGTCCATTTAACAAGGTGTGGAAGGAAATGACGATTAAAAGGAAAGGACATGATGAAGATGTTATAATGAGGTTTCAGGTCATTCAACTGTGCAAAAAAGCTCCATTGATAGTAACTTAGGATTTAGAGACTTAAAACTTGGTTGCTACTGAAGCTGTCAGTTGCTCGACAGCATCTTAATGACAGCACATTGTTATGACATGTTGGTTTCCACAGATGGAGGCTACGCACACTTTCACACTCCCATTCACTCGATCAAAGGTGTGTGGGTGGTGTGTATGCATATAAGCAGTAACTGGCCACTCATCCTCATCAGGCACACTTAGTGCCTTTTTTTTTTTTTTTTTNTTTTTTTTTTTTTTTTTTAAATCTCTTGTTATTGCTTTTTCTTGCTCTCAGCTGGCTAAGTGGTTTAGCTGATCGTGAGGCGAGTGAGACCTTGCGTTCGGCTGGGATGAGATATTTAAGCAAGTCATCCAAAGCCTGTTTCACTCAGTCATTACCCAGTGGGTCAGTCCCATCAGAGACCAATTAAAACTACTGCAAAGCCACGGATGGAAGGCCCGATCAAACAGAAATGTAGAGCGTGAACATAAAGGGACATAGTGTACACTACAAGTCTATATTATAGTATATTACCCAAATAAAGACACCCACACACACTAACAAAGTTGTGTATATTCGTGTATATTTGTTATTTTTCTGTCATCTCTCTCTCTCTCAACTTCTGGCTTTGTGTCTCTCTCTATCCCTAACAAACATGATAATCCTTCTGTTTTTTACTCCATCAAGTCCCAAAGGTTTCACAGTAACACTCAGACCCACATACCAAATGTTCTCCTCCCAAACAACAATACTTACCAAAAAGTGTTTGTTTTCCTAGAATGTGAAATTAACCAAGGGTAGTGAGAGGTGAGAGAGTGCACGAATGCACAAACAAACACACACACACATACATACACTCACACACAGTCTGTCCATCAGTGACTCACATCATTTGCAACACGCTCAAACGCAGATTATCTTCTCATTGTGGCATGCTGACACACACGTATACACACACATGCCAGCAGAGCTTAAGTCATTTATAATGATCATTAAAAGGGGGGGGGGNGGGGGGGGGGGGAGGTAAGTGGAATAAATCTCTCTTATTTGCAGTGATGTGAAGTGACAGGCCACCGGATAAGGAGCAAGTACCTAGAGTCATCTGGGTCAGGCAGCATAAGGCATGGACACACACTTCCATGGATACTATCAACAGGGGACACACGCACGCATGCACACACACACACACACACACGAGACAACAACAAACTTACATATGAACACACCTCAGATATAGAGATACTGAGACACACTTAAACACAGATAGACTGACACGTATAAACACACAGTGACAATGATAATCTCTCTGTCTCTCACTCCGACGCACCAGAGAATACATTTACCTTGATTTATCCGTTTTTTTTCTTCCAGAGTAGAGGGAAAAGGTTCTCCGTGTCTCTCTTTTCCTTCTGTAAGCCCTGGGGAGAAAAGGTACTTAAGATAACATAGACACGACATGTGTTGAACGGGGCTGCTGCTGAAACACACAGAGCACAGGCGAGGGAATAAGAGAGCTCTATTCAAACACAGATAAAACGCCACTTCCTGACTGACAAATGACAAGACTATAGGGCTTATTTTGATGGCAAACTATCATTTAAAGTAATACCATCCATCGATCACTCTATCATTTTCCATAGTGCTTATTCTGGTCCATAGGTGAAATTATTTTATTTTGTTTTATTTTATCATATATATATATAGTTTTTATATAATTAAGAAGCACAGTCTGGGAACCTAACAGAAAAAGCATTTCACTGTTGCACATGACAAAATTTTGAAACTTGAAACAATTTTAACAATAGAAATACACTGATTAAACATTTGAAATCATTTTCTATAAATCACATTTTACTGTATTTGCTCCACAGATTATGTAAAAATCTTCTATTTATTACTAACTTCTGTATAATTTCAGGAGACCCATCCATTTATTTTAGACTTTGGGATAGACTAAACAATTAATCATTTGCCTCTTGATTTGGAGTTGTGTGTGGTGGAATGTAATGTCAACATGCATGGCATTGATGGATACGAGTTGCATAGACTGCTTGATTTTGGATGCTTTTCCAGAATTGAATACTTTTTGTGGTCTTACCAACTTAACTGAGATTTTTTTTTTTTTTTTTTTTTTTGCACTTCTGTGTAATGGCAAGATGATTTAATGAACGCCTCTGATCTCTTTTAGTTAGCTAGTCATGTTATATGTTAAGTTTACTGTATATGTCTTTAATTTGAAGCAAAGAACCAGAATTAGGGCAGGAATCAGAAAAAGGGAAGATAGATAAAGAGAGAATATCGGAGTTAAGATAACACAGTGAATTGTTTAAGGTAAATTATTTTGGAGTTCTTTTATTGAATTTCTATGTAAAGTGTATGAAAGCCTGAAGCCTTGAAACATCTGTCGTAGTGGTGAAAGAGTGACTCATTACCATCAAAGGAAAACAGAAAAGATGACAAGCGCAACATACTGAGACCTACTTATGTCTTTGGAAAAACAACTCTTAACAAAGTATCTTATACATCAGGTAGTGCTCATTATTTGGATTCTTGTTTAAAAACATATGCAATTTTTTTTGGTGTCTATTTTGATATATTAAAAAGCAGGTAAAAATCAAAGTCAAATCATGATGGAATTCAGATTAACTATGATGTGCAGTGCAAATATTCAGTTGTTTGATTTTACTTTATTAATTTGATTTACTTTGAGGAATTTTGGTTCACAGTAGTAAAGGGATCAGGAGAAAACCTCGTGAGCCAGTGCTGTTTCCTGGTGATCACAGTGAGGTAACTAACAATAATGTGGCTTTGCTGAGCTGATAGAGTGGTGTGTGAATCTCTCACTCTGTCTCTCCATGTACAGACACGATGCATCTGTTAATCACTTACTCACTTAATTAGCAGCTCATTTGCATTTTCTCTCTGTTTTGTCTTCACTTTCTATTACTAGAAACACAGCCAGAGCTGACCTTAGGTTGTGAGAGCAACTGAAAACTACGTTGAAAAGTTTCTTGTGATCTGGGGGGAAATAAAATATGGGCTGAAATCGTTTTAAACTAAAAAGAAAATCTAGACACTTTTCAGTAAAATTCAGCGAAAAGCTACAGTAATAAGCCTTAGGTATAGTTATACTGAGAAGAAGTAAGATGGCATGTTGCAGTTTTATTAAATAAAGTTAAACTGTTTTTATGCTTAGTGAAATAATCATATTTTAACAAGCAATTCCAAATCATTCCTCATGATGACCTTTGCCCTCTCAGTACCAGTAGACATGGTAGACATGTAGCACTCCTAGCAATGCAGCAATGCAATTAAAGCCATATTTTTTCTTTCCTTCATTTTTTTTTTTTTTTGGCTGAGCCCTGCATAGTGGCAGATAACAGGAAAGTATGTGATCTAGTTGTCCATTTCAATCTGTTGGACAATAGTTTGGTTATATTTCTCTAAAGGAGCAGAATGTTGTTTGTTTAAAGTCAAGTGTACAGTTTCATTTTGAGACTAAACACAGGTGGAATTTCGAAGATGAAGTGGATAAGGCTGAAGTAAAAAAGAGAGGCGTATCAAGTGTGAAAAGCTGTACGGTGTGTTTATAACCCTGTTTATTGTGAAAAATCAAACTACTGAGAGCAGCTATGAAGTCACACGGTTCATTGATACATATGGGAAACCTTTTACTGAGGCAGAATAAAGGATTGATTCTTCAGCTGCTCCATTTTTTAAAGAGTGCCAAACAAAGAGAAATTCCTCTGAAATAAAGGCGTGCCTGTTTCTGCTTCAACAATTTGAAAGGAGAATATTTGTTTTCACTTACTGTTATGAGCCAGAAATGCAGCTTATACATGATCACTGCTAAATATGTGCTACACTAGGCAGCCCGTTCTTTTCTATGAAATTCAGTTGTACCGCTCAACCTCGCGGCGGCTCCACCATGAGCAACGTTTGCTACTCGAATTCGCCTCTTTGCCGCTGCATTTAAAGGCCAACCACATTCAACTTTGACCGCAACAAATGAAGAAAAGTTGTATGTGATGTAAGAAGAAGCCAATAAACAATGGACGATCAGCTCATTAGCAGTGTAGAGTGGTACAACACAATTGTAAAATTGTACCATAAGCTGGGCTGAAAAGTAATACCAGCAGTCAGACAGAGATATCAGGGCTCGTAAACTGGTACACACTGTACTCTGGTTCATAATTGTAATGTTATTTAGCAGCTAAAATAATAAAATTGTAGCTTACCATTACTTTTGGATATAGCTAACCGTTGTCTTTAGATACCGCTAACCAATAGCTTTGGTTGGCTCCAGCCAGCAAAGTGAACATCACGCAAATCACTTAATGCAGCATAATTTTACCGCTTCTTGTGTGTAAGCAACATAAGTCAACACCTAAAATGACCTTTAATTATCTTTGTAAATTGTTAAGGATTTTCACGTTTGGGCAAAGAGTTGTGCAAATTAATTTGCCAATTGTTTGCCAATTTGATGTTTGTCGAATAAAGATAATGCAAGTAATGCAGTACTTCTGAAATACATCATGAGTTTTATGTTTATCCAAAATTCAGTTTTGAGGAAAACACGTCACAAAATTTGTGAAACAATTTAAAAAATGCATCAGTATTGTCAGCTGCCATGTCAAACGAAAACAATCTGCTTAGATTGTTTTAGTTTTACTTTGTTAGAAAGATTGTACAATACAATAAAACACTTCATAATAGATTCCTGGAACACATTTTTCACAAATAATATACAGATATACAGCAAGCCCAAAGAAAGAAATCATAACATCTCTGACAAGTTTTATTTTACTTCCATTTATCATGTTATCATGTCATTAAAATAATGATTGCACAGGAGGTTATTAAAGAAACAAATACTTATATATGAAAAAAATCATACTCTCCAGTACTTTCATCACTGCTGTAATTAATATTTCAATTTGGGTCATAGTTGTACAGCAACGAGAAGCAATTTAGACAAAATAAGAAAGCAAAATGGTACAGCATGATAATAAAATGTATATTTTTGGAGCTGACTGTGAATTCCATTTCTATTTTCATCATTGCTTTACTGCATTATTACTGCATCATTGCTGTTTGTTCAGTGAGCATTTATAGCGCCTCTTAATTAGCAACAAATTTTGAGGTCAAACTATTGTTTAAGCTCAACTGTCTGTTTCAACTGTCTGTTTCTTAACCATGAAAAGGAGAGTACTAGAAAAGTTTCATAGCAGGAATTTTCTACCCATGGAACTTTGATTTGCACGTAACATGTTATGTAATAGGATTTATTTTGAGATCTAATAAGTAAGAACTGTGTGTGTGTGTGTTGGGNGGCGGTGTTAGTGCATACTTTTCACTACCATGTCAAACTGTTTCACAAGCTCCAGGTACTGGGTGCAGAGTTTTTGCCTCTTTGCAACAAAATTATCCACTAATCTAGGGAGTAAGTGTGAAAAGTAAAAATTCTGGAGATGTTGCATGTTTTTGTCTGTGTAGTCTTTGTCAAATACAATTTCCAGTTTGAGGTGTTCAGTGGATGTCCAGATGACCAGCTTGCACCTCTGTAGCCCCAGATACATCATTGCTAGTTGGATCTGAAGAAAGGGATTTAAAGTTACACAGCTTACAGGTTGGTTCAAAAGGAATTTACTAACTGCTAATATTTTATGGGTTTACCTCGAGGTAGTATCCACTTTGCCCATGAGACAAAATGATATACTGGTCATCATTACCCAATGTCAACATTTAGCCTCATAAGAAGTGACACAGCGCTCTTGAAGACACCTGATCTCAAGGAGCTGTGTTGAGTCCAAAATTCCATTTGGGCTGGCTCCAAACCAAGAGTGGTCAAAGGACACCACCAGGCCTTTCCTCTCCACACCATGCCCTTTACTTTCAATGAGGAGTATGGGTTTGTCCTCATTTTCTTTTCCATATTTCATAGCAATATTTCCTGCAAAAGTTGGGTGTAAGTGTTCATTGAAGAATTTTCTGGGGTTGTGTATCGTTTGGGAACTATTTTTGCTGTGCTGGCTGTCAAACACAGTTTCCGTGCATCATGCCATAATTGTGACGCACTTTGTGTTTTTGTTGCTTCAGAGAGCTTCTCAATCTGGATAGAGGTTAGTTTAATAAGTCTCATAAAAAGTGCAACACTTCATGCATGTATTGTAAGTGTAGGACCATGCTCAGTATGGAGCATCAGTAAATCACATTCGCTCAAAGAGGAACTGCTGCTTTCCACATCTTTTCTGTAACACAGTTGAAGGAGACCATCTGTCTGCAGCTGGAATAGTGGGGCCATCGCAGATGAATTGACATAGCTTTTAAATTCTGCATGATCCCNATCTGCAGCTGGAATAGTGGGGCCATCGCAGATGAATTGACATAGCTTTTAAATTCTGCATGATCCCTGAAAAGTTTAAGGGATTGTTACGGGATCTGCTCTTGATGTTGATGTGCCTGGATAAATGTGGCCTCGCTTTCGCTGTTTGAAATTTATGTTTTTCACCTTCTTCAGCTGTACATTTTTTCTTGTGCCTGCTTCCACTTCCTTTGTACATCAGTACATGCGTCCCTCTGTTTTCCTGCCTGACTGTATTCGTGACCTTCAGAGAAAAGTTATACACAAAATAGTTATAAACTTTATTCAGCAGTTGTGTTATGTACAAACAAATTTTTCAAACAAAACTTGAGCAGTTATCTAAATACAAATCTTACAAGCATGTACACTAACTAAAATTACCACTGTTTTTATGTTCCACATATTTGCAGCTGCATGGCTGCATGAGTGTCCTGGTCTTGCCACACATGAGCACACACACACTGCTGTCTGCATATTACCTGACTCTGTCACTATTACTCAAGCTTGGTGATGTGGGGCTTTAAACAAGACAATGTAGTGATACCATTGCCATCTTTTGTTGATGGATGGGAGGATGATCTGAGGAAGTAGCCACGTATTACGTATGCTAACATATTCCATTGTTTTATTGATTCTGTTGCCGTAGACAGAGAAGCCATGATCAACCTGAACAGCTCGGAGGCATATCAATACCTTCACAAATAAGACTGATATTACGTTGGTAAATGAGGTTGGTGACGATCTGGTTTATTTAAAAGCAGATGTAGAGCCAAGTCAGAGCCTTAAGGTTGGACAGGTTGTGCTCCCACATCCTTCAGTGAAAAAAACATCAAAAATTCTTACATTTATTGTCTACTGCTAGCTCTGATAGAAACCGGTTCAGCGGAAGCACTAGCTGGAAGTCAGTCCCACATTGTGCGCAAGGAATCTTGGGACATCGAAATAAGGCAGATAGGGATCTTTTACCAAAAGGATATAAGAAGACTGGATTTAAGGACTGAATATTTAATTAAGAATATCAGGCCAATAAAGCTTAAATTAGTGGAATAAACAGGACTTTAGACAAACATAAATAAGACAGAAGGTTAAAGTCATTGGGCGTCACTCTGGGCGCCACTGGCAGTTGCAAGAATTTAACAGGAGGCGCTACTCTTAATTTTAATATGAAACAAAAATCATTTTTTTCAATCCTTTTTCAGCTTCAGTGATAATGAGCTGTTCAGTGTTTTTGTAAATATTACATCAACACAAATTAGACTTACAGTAATTTGAATAAATGTGAATGTACAATTGCAGGTTTCAGACATCAAATACCCTTTAAATAATCTTCAACATGACTATGCACAGTAAAATTATGTATGCCCCCTACTTTGAGAACCACTGTAATATTATAAGCTGACTTCATTATTTTACATAAATCACTTCTTATTACTTAAGAATCTCAGAACTAAGCCCAACTACAATGAGACAGAAGGAGACTCAGAGTGAAAATAGAGCTTGTTTCATGTGAAATCAAGATGAAATCTTAAGTTTATGAAGTCATAATTATCTATATTGTCATTGAATGACAATGTTTATCTGGAACATAATAAATACTAATTCTACAAAAAGCATTCACGATTCATTTAAATTGACTATACTGATTACTACTCTGGCATTAGTGTAGAGAGCCCATTGTTTAGGCTGAATTATGCTTGCATTTTTATATAACTTTACATTTTATATAATTATTATTTTATATATTTTTACTTGACCTTGTTTCTACTTTTAATTAAATTTATATGCATTCTTACTAGTGTTATTCTAAATTATATAGACTCTTTATTTGCCTTTGAAACCAATGTTTTTGTTACTCCTAATTTTGCCCTCTGTACAAGTATGCAAATGTGTGTATCATTTAACATTAACGGAGCAGCCTCGTTCTAGGAATTTCATAAATTCTTGAATCTGAATCTGACACGGAAATGCAACTAGCAGACATGGAGCTTTTATAGTACTCTGTGCGGATTTCTCCTCATGGCAACATCATATTATCCCAAACTTTAGTATCACAAACTCACACCTACACATGCCACCTGGTGTCACCTTGATGATTTGATTTTTTTTTTTTTTTTTTTTTTTTTTTTTTNTTTTTTTAGGGATTGTACAGATTTTTAATATTTATCTATTTACAAATCTCTGCGACTAGCAGCTTCTCCATTTCTGTCCATGTGGAATAAGAAAATCTGGGATGTGCGCAGACAAGCGGAAATATGCCGTGGTGACCTCATGGAATGGGGTGTGTCTTTCTGTGTGACGGCTGACTTGTGAAGGTAGATCTGTGTGCCCGCCAAGCGTAAAACGAGCTTCATTTGTTTAAGAAAGCTCAGACTTAAAACTTTAGGGCTTGTGATTTGACTTAGACTTGTCAGTTCTTGACTTGTGACTTGCAAATCAATGACTTGGTCCTACATCTGGTATACAGTATATAAATGCCACTATTACTCAACCTAATATCACACACTTCTGTAATGGTATTTACAATGGTGATTTTGTTCCTTCAAATAAAGCCATTTCCTCATTAACTATTTACATTATCATTCCTACATTTCAAAGCATTGTCTACCAATCATCATTATTATGTCTACCTTTCAAACAGTGAATACAAATTAAGTTCACACTCTGAATGAACTCAAACTAAAAACTCAGTTCTTCAGATGTTGCTGGAACAGACAACAGCTGTCATTCATGCTGGTTGGTAGTGAGGCCACTAGGAAAACTATAAATAAAAGAAAATATCAATATAAGAAAAAAAAAAAAANGAAAAAAAAAAAAAGTCTAGAAGTCAATATTCTCTTGACAACATTGTAGAGAAAATCAAGTCTGCAAACAGACTTGTTTTTGAAGTTGAGGTTTATGGAAAGTTAGATGTCTTTCTTTCGTTGGTTCCTTCTTCTACCTAAATGTGTACTGAACAAGCTATGACCTTTTACAGACTGCAGAAATCATGCTGCTGCTGAAATAATGCTGTGGGGATGATGCAGATCGACAAATACGACACATATAGACACCAGGCTGAGGCTGAGAACAGAACAGTAAACAGCAATACTGTACTTAACAGATTGCAGAGTCAACTGCCACTGCAATATGTGACCTTTACATAGATGGTGGGCTAATACTGAAACATAGAGTGAGCAAGTGACATATAGGAAAAAAAAATTGGGAGAGCAGATGAACTGACATGAACACACACACATACACCCACTCAGCCATATTTGTGTATACATCTCGCATTTAAGCTGAAGCCTTCATGCATGAGGATATAATGGTGTTACTAGTGATGCAGAAGATGCAAACATGCCAAAACTCCATGGAAGCACAATTTATGGTCATTATGCGAGCACCATAAATAAAACTTTCTCTTTGTGTGTGTATGCTTTATGCATGTGTGTGTGTGTGTGTGTGTGTGTGTGTGTGTGTGTGTGTGTGTATGTGTGTGTGTGTGGTAATTCAGGCAATTCTGCAGTTAAAGTGACTGTCAGAGAGGGATGTGCTGATAGAGAGGTTTCAGAGCAGCAGACTACTGCCTAAGGCCTGGAGGAAGTCAGAAATGGGGTTGGGGGNGGGGGGTGCATACAGAGGAAAGGAGGAGAAGCAACAGAGATAAAGAAAACAGAAATGCTGCAGAAAATAAACAAGGTTACAGAAAAAAGAGGGGGGCAACAAGCATGGGATTTAAGAAGCTGGAGCCAAGGTCAAGTCAGTGAAGCAGAGAGAGAAAAGAATGAGAGGTGAGGAGGGAAAGAAAGGAGGGACAGAAGAATGAGTGACAATGAAGAAGAGAGACAGAGGGAGGGAAGGAGGGAGGGATGGGAGGAGAGTTAGGGAGTGGGAACCTTGCATGATAATTCCTTCATTAAGAAAGACCTTGACTAAGAATTTCCTGTCTAAATCCTGATCTCCTGACTCCTCCCTTTCCCCTCTTTTCTCCTCCCCTGCACCCTCCACCAATCCATCTTCCAATATCCCCTACACACACATACACACACACAAAACTCACTTTGCTTAGTTTTCTCTTTTTCTCATTCTCAACGTCACCATTCTCTCATTATAGAATCCCTACTCAGCAACTCTTAGATATGAAAGCATGGAGGGAGGGAGAGGGGGAGAGAGAGGGAGAGACAGAGAGAGAGAGAGAGAGAGAATATGTCAGGTTGCTTTCATGTGACCTCTGTGGTTTTCCTTTCACCTTCTCCATACAGCTGAACATACACACTATGTGTCCCCTCTCTCTGGAATGATTCAGGTGCCCTAAGTTTAAATGAGAAAAATAAATCTTTTCAGTGGAAAAATGAGAGGTAAAAGGAGGGATTTACACTTTGGCAAACAAATATGAAATCAATGTGGATTATTTTGAAACACATTGTATGTGCCCCACCAACTGCATTCAGAAGAATTGAAAAGGTAAAACATGCGATGAGTGAATACTTCACTTCTATCAAAAAGTGATGAAAAAGATCCCTTAAAGGTCATTCAGACTTTAATGTGCATTTTAAAAAGAGAAAGGTTTCACACACACAGCACTTACTAGAAAAGTAAGTCTTTATATTCTGATCTGTTTTGTTTAAGTGGAATTGTTGAGAGGTCATACATAATAGGGAGGAAAAAGATTTTTATAGATTTAAAATATCAAACTCCAGCTGATGGTTGTGGCAGGAGAATGAAAATTAAGTCACAGTTTCTTACTTTCATTTGAAACCTTGCAATGCTTTAATGTGCAAAAAGAAACAAATTGATCCACTTCTTCTCTCCTTTACGACAGCATCACTGTGCACATGGAGTGAAGGCAGGCTGTTTTGGGTAGTGTCCTGAAAAGCCCACTTGGTTCTGATTGGTTGGCTGCATCAGGCCTAAGCTGGCAACACCCACAGACTGCAAAACAGAGATTCCGGCCAAGCATCACTTGCTAGTTTCATAATTTGTGGACTTGTGTAACCAGGTGTGTTACATGTTGACATCAATGTGTTACGGAAGTAAAGGACTAATCAAAAACTGAGTGTTCAAGTCAGTTCAGGACCTTTGGGTGTGTCTTACTGGATGCATTTCTACAGGTGTAAATCTTAAGTTTTGCAAATTTGACTTCTTCAGCATATACTCCCCACTATATCACACTATAACAATAAGGAAAAATAACAAATAATGATTATATGACCTCTTTAGTTAAGATACCTTAGAACAAAGAAAGCAAGTAAAACACATGGAAACTCACCAGCTCACCACTCAACCCACTCACCTGCAAACACTTGCATGTACATGTACCAACCCACCCACACACCCACTCTCTCCCACACCTATATGAACAACAAAACTTTGCCAGTAGAAAACAACTGCAAAGTTGATTCCTAAAAGTGAAACTCTCACAACAAGCTTCAAACAGGACTAAAAATGATGCAATATAATAGAAATGTCTGTGTTCCTGCTGCCATAGAATTTGGCAGCACCCAAGCACGTCCACATATTAAATATTAAATCAGAATGAAGCCTAACCCTAACCCACACATTCTTGCTTTGGCCATACAGAGACAAGATAAATGTCAAATTTGTTCCCAAATGCATGAGACAAGTCTCATATAAACCAAGTAGTGGAAGAATTCAGAGGAAAGAGAAATCCACAGCCATAGTGGCCTGTAGTAGAGACTGGTGTTCCACAAGTTATGTTCATATTATCATGGATTATTCCTTGAGTCGCCTTTTATTAATTTCTGTCTATATATGTAAACTGAATGAACCCAGAAAAACACCAAGCCGTCAAGCAGTGCACAGCTGATGACACTGGTGCAGGCTGGATTTGACTCTGAAATCCAGCTCAGGAGAAATGGTAGAGACGAAATGAATTTTCCTTCAGCTCTGGTAGAACCCGCATTCTGTTATGAGTGTTGATAACCAGATACATCCGGTACATGTTGCAGCCTGCAAATACTACATGATAAGTAACGAGCTCTACAGAAATAAAAGGGGAATTCACCCTTTAATTGATGACAATGCCACAACAAAACACATTATATACTGGCAACGAATACAAAGATATAAACATGGAAGTGTGTGTGCATGAATGTTATTAAGTGCATAAATGGCTTTTTTTTTTTTTTTTTTTTTTTTTGAGTTTTTGTTTCTTTAAAGGCCAGATTATAAGGTACCATAATTGTTAATCTTTAGTTATCACGTTCAATGTTGCATTAGTGGGACTAGACTGTGGTGCTGTTGTTTTGACCTCACACCCGTTGTGAAAATATAGCTCAGATAAATTCCATTTTTTCCTCTCTGTCCAACTGCTGTTGACGTAGCTTTGTGAATTGTACTTCAACTTCAGTTGCTGACTTTGTGACCTACTCAGCAGCCAGTAGTGAGTTTGTTTTGGGCTAACTCCCAGGTGAAACGATTTGTGCATGTGCATAAGCTCTTCACTGTAATAAAAAAAATGTGACCTTATTGAACTTGCATGATTAAATGGAGGTAGTGGCAAAGTAGATGTAACAAGAGAATATCAGTTTAGTTTTATCTGCGTTTGTTCCATAGCAGGTTTATAAAGAGAGTTTTTGTCATGAATAGCAACCAAGCCAGTGGAAACATTTTGCTGGCTTAGCTGCATCTATTAAGTTCTCATGGGAAATTCCATTTTCAGACTGCAATACTGAAACACACCATACTGTTCCTAGCTGTCCATCTTTGGGAAAAGATCAATATGGCTTATAATAGATTTGTTTGGGTAGGTTTCAGACTGTAGTCTTTGGTTTTCTTGATCTCACATTCCTCAGCTCAAATAGCCTAACAGTCTGAAGTGTTGCTTATACAGGGAAAACAGCACTTACATTTCTGAGTTACTGATTTTAACATTCAGTTTTTTCAAGCAGTTTTTTCAAAACTGCTTGAAAAAAAGAGAGTTGGTGTTAGAGCCCTGAAGTATTGTTTCTTTAAGTGAGGAGATTTACATTTACTAATTTACATTAATTCATTTTGCGGGCACTTTTATCCAAAGTGACTTACAAGTTACCTTTAAGAAGTTGTTGAATTAATTAAAACAACAACAACAAAAAACTTTCTTGATAATTCCCCAGTTAAAAGGTTAAGTTTAAACAATATTTTGCTATCAAGGCGAAGCCTAATAGGGATGAGCCATTCACTATTTTCAGCTCATCCATTGCTAAGCAACTGAAATTAAATTTAAAAAAAACAAAAAAAAAAACCAAGCTGGTTGTCAGAGTGTTAAAACAGCAGGTGGCTGGTTTAAGGTGCATCAGTACAGCATCAAGAGTTACAGTTGACAGCTCCGAATATTGACATTCAAACCAAATTACTTCTGTGTGGAGGCAGCAAGGGATATTTCATGACAGAGAGATATTTAAGACTCATCTAGTTTAGGCCTTTTTGATTTTATCCCTAAAAAAATGTAAACCCATTACACTCATTGACAGATTATGAGATCAGGGCTGACTGCGCTGGGGGATTTCTTATTAGTTAATTAAAAATGGCAAATGACATGTGACAATTTATGGTACTGTTAATGATGTTAGTGTTAAAGAGAGTCGTAAAAACAATGCATATCTTTAAAAATGTTGTGAAGATTTAAAAAAATACACACACACACACACACAAACAAACCACTTGTGCTTTTCTTTAATATTCTTATGGATCTTACTGTAGTTCTAGGCAGAGAAGGAAATCTGCCACTTGACAATAAACCATTTATCTAACAGCAGCAGAACTATTCTCAACTTTATACCTAAACTTAACTATCTCAAGGTTTATGCATATTTTTTATATAAATCCTAAATCCAACCTTCCTCTTTGTTATGCCAGTCATCACACTTCTACCCCCAAATCTGGTGGGATCGATGATTTTGGTTTACTGTTTTTCTGATCTGTAAGAGAAAGTAATGGAATTTTTTAAGAGAACATAAATGTTGTGTGTATGCTAACTGTATGCTTGGGTGACATTATACCTTCCACAAATAAAGCACTACACTTATTTAGATACCTTGTTTTGATAGGAAGAGCCCATAGGCATATCAGCTCCAAGAGACAAAAAAAAAACAAAAAAAAAACAAAAAAACAAAAAAACACAGAAGTGATCTTTCAATAAACTCTGTATCCATATACTATGTGACATAATGGGTAATAACATCCTATGTCAGGACTTGCATTTACACCTTGCATTAAAAAAATGTCTCACTATGTGATTCTGTCTGCACTTTTTTTGATATACTTTGATATACACTTTGATAAGTATATTTATCTTTTCAGCTGTGTAAATATAATTTAAATAGATGTGTACAAAGTTGTTTTTACTCTTTTTTATACTTTATACTTATGCACTAAGGGAGAAGCACCTGTAATTTCATTATATGTTACGTATAATGACAATAAAGCTATTCTATTCTATTCTATTCTACTCAGATCTCAGTAGGTGGGGGTGCTATTAAAGCCCATATTTCCTCTTTGCTCCATGAATGAGCTTTTTTAAAAACAATATACAGGTGTATATATACATATATACTATATATAAAACCTACCTACAACATAGACGCGACCAAAAAACAAACAAACAAACAAAAAAACTATATATATTTGTTTTTTTTTTTTTTTNGTTTTTTTTTTGGTCGCATCTATGTTGTAGGTACCCATTTACAGCAAGGTACAGCACTGATTTAAAATAACGAGAGGGAGCGGGAAGATGAGGCAAGATGACATTTTCAACATATGGGTGGATTTTATCTCACAAATGTGTTCGACATTTTATCCCTGGATAGTTGTGACTGAAATCCGATCACAGTGCACTCCATATTTTGTTTTGGTAGGTTGGTATGCATCCTGATCGCAGTTCATTTTACAGCACTTTAATGAAGTTATCAAGAAAAGTTTTGTAATTAAGTATCTGTGTTAGGACAATTAAGTTGAGTTGATCTGAGCTGAATAATAGTGTGACCACTTTATTCCTGTGCTGCAGAAGACAGTGTAGAAGTTGTTGTTGACCCTGGTAACCACAAACAGATGCCTCAAGAAGGATGAAAGTGTGAAAAAGGAAACAAAGAGAGTGGAAGTGGAAAGGATGAATGTAAGATCAGCATTCTGGCAGAGTGAATGTATGCATTAAGGCATATGCCCCTTGGGAGCTACAGAAAACCTTACATACTCGTAATCATGTGACACACTGCACAGACTACGTATATGCACATACACACGATACAAACCAGCATCTCATCAGCAGTAATTGGCGAGTGCATTGACCTTGTTTAATATGTTCATGTGTATATGCAGGCATTTTAAGTGCTCGTGCAGGATTCTAGACAGGCTCCAGTATGCAGGTTTCAGAAATTTCTCATTTAGCTGTGTAAGCACCTTTTTTTTTTACCTACCGTATTAAAATTATATATGATGATGGATGGACCCTTAATAGATGGAGCCCCTAGGCTGTTACACGTGTGTGTGTTTGCGTGTGTGTGGAGTGGGAAGGACAGACAGGATGGTCAAGAGAGAGAGGTCAAAGTGAGAGCAGGTCTCCTGTCATTTGAGTGAAAGGCATGATGGTAAGATGGGGGATGGAGGGATGATGGAGACAAGAAAAATGAGGGGAATGTAATCCTGGCTTTGATGAATACAGCTGACACACTACCTAAAAAAACAAGCTATTACTCAGTTTTATTCATATACATTACTTACTGTCATACAACGGTATACGTAAGTGGAAATGCACATACACATTGCTACATTCACAAACACTTACATACACACAAACATAAACACACTGCACACTCACTCAGTCACACTGGATTTCCAAAAACCCACATGCCTTTGGATGCAGAGTGCTAAGAGGAGAATTGCCATTGGCAAGAGTTGTCCTGTCTAATAACTTCTTAAAAAGGAGGAGAGGAGCAAGAGGAGGAGAGGAAAACCAACAAAATGCTGAATATTGATTTGGCCAGTCAGGCAAACAGGCATGAAGGCACAGCATGCATGAACATCCATGCACACATGCATGCATGCATACATACATAAACACACACAGACATACGCAGTGGAATAGACACCCACAAACTTATGAACACACATTTTTATATTCATAGACACGCATACAATGTCAGGCTTAAAGGACATGACTCCTCTCCTGAATAGGACTGCCAACAGTTTTTTTTTTACAGACCAGTAGGGTATAAACAAAAAATTCTCACACATGTGCACACATATACGCACACACAGAAATCCAGACAATTCACCCTGCTGTACACATTCATATTATAAAAAGTAACCAAACCGAGGCTCTAAAACATCTATAATAGGCCTCTATTTACTGTGTTTACAAACTAGTGAAAAATGGAAAATATTCACTGAACAATTTCCTTATAGCAAATACAAATCACGTCAAGCCGTTTCACCAGATGAGTAACATGCGTGGAGGCTGTTTTTCTTTACAGAAGACACTGATGAATATTCTCACAAACACAAGAAACACTGCAGATTATTTGTCGCTGTATAATGTGCCAACACAGTTTGCAGTGTTATCCTGCATCTATTTCTCATCTTGCATCAAAGCTGCTAATTAGCAGACAGCCCTAATAATGCTGGTTATTCTGCATTATTATTATGTTAAGAGCCCTGCCTTACATCAAAGCTGTATTTTTACATTTCATAATGGTTAGACCCAGTGAAGATTGGGTATTTGAGACTTTATTTGGTCATGCTTTAGAGGTTTTAAAATCTATCTTATCTAATAATAATAATTAAACTAATCCAGAAATTTGGCCCGGAACATTCCTGAGAGACTTGTTAGATTTTAATGTAACTTAATATCTATTGATGTATTTTCTTATTTAACCTATATTTGCTCTAACATTACTTATGATTATGGTGCTGACATTTTACAATATTTTCTGTTATTATGATGCACTTTGTTAAGAATGCCTCAGTTTAATAATGTATTATTAACTGTCCAAACAAAGCTAATTTCCTGCACCATTTAGCATACTATTCCTTCTATGGAAGAAGGTATATGTCAATATGTGGTATAATATACTAATTTTGAAATTAACTTTTTTGTATCTGCAACTCATAATCTACATTATCCAAAATAATTTTGTTGACATAACCTCAGATCATGAGTCAATTTATTCATATTTATTGTAATAATTTAAAGATCAAAGAATAAAATATCATAAAAAATTAATTGAAAAAACATCATTAAATGTCATTTGATATGCAGAAACTGCAAAGATAACTGGACTGGAATAATAATGTATTAACAAGAACTGAATATTTTTATAAAGATGTGTAGACCAAACAGTCCTGGGAGAAACATGAATAACATTTTATTTTTTATGGGTATGTCTATGATCTTTGCTGTTTATTTATTTTATTTTTCTTCCTTTGGCATTTTCACCTCAGAAAATGTCTTGGAATAAGTTGCCTAAGTGAGACAACAATAATCAATATGTAATGGAACAACTAATGGTTTAAAGCACAGTTTCTGTTTGAAGTCTTGTGAGCTGATTGTGATTTGACTGCAGCCATCATCCATCCATCCATCCATCAGACAAGGTCCATGATAATGCAATACAAGTTGGAATGGCTTTATTTTACTGTTACGCCCCAGTCTAGGGGTAACGGAGCGCAACGTGAAAGTTGAGAAACTCCTCCTCACATGCCAAAAGGAACCAGGCGCAGAAAACGAAACTTCTATAATTGGTGAAGATTTATTTACAGTGTACACAAGAAACAAACAAACTTAGATTACAATAGTAGAACTGAAGACTTCAGGGTGGACTAGGCTAAAATAACAAACAAAACAGAACTATCCACAGTTTGATCCCTCATCTGCCAAAAAATAAACGTAACAAAATACAGGCACTCACCTTCCTAACTGTAACCAAAAACAGAGTCAAACTGGGAAACTCAAATAGCCATCCACCCCTACTTGTCAATCAGACTAACACATAATCCCAACAGAAACGGGAGCAGAGCTGCGCCTGGGTCAGGGCACGCGAAGAGGAGAGTCTAACGTCAGCGGAACCAGTCGTCCTAAAAAGTCTTCTTGGCCAATCCGCTGCTTCCATTCCGCTCCACCAATTCCTGTCAATGGGCAAACACAAATACACACAGCTGGGCCGCATCAGCGGTGTGAATTAGTAACAAAAATAATCAATTAAGGGAATTCCCTAAATAACAACACAAAACTAATAGCGACCTTCATAACATTTACACATCATAACAGTGTTCAAGGAAGTGACTGGAACTGTGTTGTTGATCATCTTTGCACATTGCAATGATATTTGAAACTTCCCAAGTCATGAATGTTCACTATTAATGCATGCAAGATTAGAATGAATATGTGTCAGAGGCCCATAATAAAAGTTGCTTTTCCTTGTGGTTCATTTTTTTCCCCCTGCATTTTCAGAGGTTGGGGGGCATCAATTTCAAGATCTATTTCCACTAGAAAACACAAGACTTATGGTTGATATCTGAGCCTTCAAAAAGAAATGTATTCAAGTAGCTTTTTAATTGGACAGGATTGTGGTTTCTATACAAAAATAGTGTATTTGCCATAATGTAAAGCATACACTGAACAAAAAAAAAAAAAAAAAAAAAAAGATGATACATTTTCAAATTGTATGGTCTGTTTCCTTAGTCTTTTATGACAGGTCACAATCAGCTGGCTGGACCGCTTTACATCATAAATGCCTTTAAGAACATTTGAAATGGGGTTGTATGTGATTGTATGAATGTACAAGTGTATTTCTACAGGCTTCAGTGCAATCTGTTGGTGCTACAGCGATGAGACTGCAATTTCTGTGTGTGTGTTTGCGTGTTTGTGTGTCTGTGGCATGCAAGTCAAGATGAGAGGTAGCGCCGATCCATGTTTTCCTTTTGGTGATGTTTTTGTGCCTTAAGGGGAATTCCCTCGGCAGTACCCAGGTTAAAGCCCTGAGGCCACATCACACAC
Organism: Lucifuga dentata; assembly: GCA_014773175.1. Lineage (NCBI taxonomy): Eukaryota > Metazoa > Chordata > Actinopteri > Ophidiiformes > Bythitidae > Lucifuga > Lucifuga dentata. The sequence continues at coordinate 4,794 of VXCM01000611.1, read as the reverse complement.
ACACACACACACACACACACACACACACACACACACACACACAAGTATTCAAGTAATGAATTCATGTGTGCACACAGATAAATAAACCCAGAAGTACACATCAAAAATTCCACACATAAATCTTTCGTCACAAATAATATATTGCCTGGTCCTCTGCTGCTATGACAATAACAGAGGGAGATCCATAAAAGTGATTTAAAAAAAAAAAAAGTATATCTGTTCATAATATTCTGTAGTTTTCAGTTATTGTTTCAGTTTTGGTTAAGAGGACAGATTCTCTCTCAATAGATAGAGGGTGACAGTGATGCACTCCAGAAATGAGTAGGGCAAAGAAAAAAGCTTAAAAAGACTGAAAGAGCTGATTGATTATCCTGAAAATGGAAATGAAAGCACGGGTCAGGCAGAGGTGGACGATGTGTTGGTGCACTGGTGTGTGTGTGCGTGTGTGTGTGTTTGTGTGTGTGTGTGTAGATGAGGGGTGCTGGGTAGACAAATGACATGATATGTGACACTTTCAAATTTACAATCCTGACCTCTAGCTCCCTGCACTCCTCTTTCCCTCACAGAATGACACACACACACACACACACACACACACACACACACACACACACACAGATGGCATGCATGCATTATAAATCAGGTTTGATCTGTCAGAGAAGCATTTCTTAGCTGTCAGTCGGTGGAATTTGAGTGTCAGATGAGTGCGTTTTGAGTGTCAGGAGACAAGTAATTGTCTCTGTGTGTGTGTGTGTGTGTGTGTGTGTGTGTGTGTGTGTGTATGTGTGTGTTTGTCTCCAACTGCTTCAACAAGCAATCGGTCTGTCACTAACAAGCTTTCTAAGCTCCATCAGCCAAATCGTTTCTCATGTCATTTAACAACCTCTGTACTGTGGAGTGTGTGGAGATGTCACTATTTCTATCTGTTCTATCTTTATCTGTCCAATTAGTGTTCATCACAGGGTGTGGGTGTGGCCAAAATTGTAAGATCACTACACAAAATTTCCAAATATAATGTTTTCATAATGTGATATACCTTATAACAGTATCTCTACTAGTACAGTAAGTAGTAAGATTATGGGATTTGGCAAAATAACAAAACTAAAATACAGTTTTATGTTTTGGAAAATAGCTGGCAGTCATATAACACATATGAGATTAGTACAGGCTCAAACATGCAAAACAACAAGTATGGTCCTTTGAAATCATACCAGGCCTAGTTCAACAGTTCATGAACATCATGTCATGACAAAAGGGTATTTCAACATGACAATCCTTATACCTTACTGCAGAAAATCATCTAAGAATGGTTCAACAACTGTTCAGTTGTTGTGATGCTCATGACCCGAACATGACTCTGATATAAATCCTACTGAACATCTATTGGATGAACTCCAACTCAGCATCTGTAAAAAGGAACGCCCGTTCATCAGTGATGGGCAGTTGAGTGTGATTACTGTGGTCAGCTTTAACAATGGGACGCTACACTTGTCTTGTTGATTGATTGCCACAGTGTATGGTGTGGTGGTCCAACATGGTATGGGACAGGGGTTTCTATCTTTTTTTGTCAGTGAGTTACTCTGTTATTGGCTAGAATTTATGATCTATTTCATGTTCAGATATTCCCCCACATTTCTTTCATCCCACCGTTCCACTGTTTTCCATTAGCTGTGAACTGTTATCACAGGCAAGTGACCTGAAACATCACGAGGAGGATTAGTGGAGTGATTGAAGGTGAAGCCAAAACAAGTGTAGCCATGTGTGAACCATTTTCCTTCTCTTAGTAGACAAATTTATCAGCAGATTTGATAAAATAGTTTCTTGGTGTTTGCAAAGGTGAGCTTTCTTTTAAGTTCATTTCATGCAGTTGGACTTTTGAATAAGCTGTATACAGAAAGCATTAAAAAAAAAATTACCCCAGACAAGGTCTATTAAGTGTATGCCACTATTAAACATTGTTCAACTACATATTACTTCTCCAATGTGATAGCAACTCTAATCCTTATTTTGACTTTTTAGCTATAGAGAGAAGCCTTTCTCTGCATGTAGAGTAAGTGCAATGACCTTGGTGCCTTCTTCAGACACACAAAAACAAACATTATCAGTATCATCAGATATACCAATATCATCAAAACACACAATGTAATTCATACAGTCTCCATTTTTGCTAGCTGGACCACTTCTCTGTTATCAGTGAGAATATTCAGCCCAAAATATTGAGTGCAGTCAAGTCCTCTTGACTTTTTTTTTCTTCTTGTGCCTTTGGTTCTGTACCTAGTATCTTTTTCAAAACACTCAGAAGCTGTTTATCTGGCGAGTTGGTAAATATCATAAATCACTCCCTGTATAAGGGTATCTTCCGATCCTTTTAGAAAAACCACAACAGTGCAGCCACTGCTCATTAAAAAATACGGTGTTCCCTCTATCTCTCCCAACAACCACAGATCTAGTGTTTTTTCAAAACTTGTGTATCTAGGAAAAATCCTTGAAACCAAGAACTCTAACAACAAATAGAGAGTGTTCTCGTGAATGACTTTAGGATTGACTTTGATGGTGGTTCTGTCAGACCATGGTGCTGATTTTTATTTTGTTGACCATTGCATTCTGAGATGCCTGAAATGCTTTCAGTATGGTTTGGGCTTATGTTATATTGTGCTAATCTGGTTTACTACTGAACTTCTGAGTAGGTACTTCTGTTTCTCTGGGTGACTATATATTGCAGAGAGCTAACATTAGCTGTGGTGTGCCACAAGGCTCAATACTGGGTCCTGTTTAATTTATAAAGACGTTTCCATCTAATTCATAACAGCAGTTTTCATTATGAGGAAATAAACCAATACATCTGCAAAGTGTAATGATTTTCACCATGTACAGTCCAGTAGTCACTGGGCTGCATCAGCATCTCAGAGTGAATAGATCAAATCTTTCTAGCTGGGATAAATCTGAGATCATTATGTGTGTGTGTGTGTGTGTGTGTGTGTGTGTGTATATATATATANTTTTCTTTTAATCTCCAAATCTTTTAATGCTACATTATAAAGAAACCTTGGTGTGGTCCTTGACTCAGACCTTAAATTTTAATACATTATAAATATACCCATGCTGTTTTATTTAATCTTAAAATATCACAAGGGTCATGCCCTTTCTCTTTGTAGAGGCCAGGGAAAGGCTAATGGACACATTTATTACTACTGTGTGTGCTATGTTCCAGTCTAGCAGACAGCAGACCAAAATTGCTTTTTAACGAAGACAAAAAAGAGAATACATTTAATTTTAGAATCGCTGCTTTTTGTCTGTATGCAAATTTTTATCGTGTTTTTTTTTTTTTTTTTTTTTTTTAATAGATGAATTTCAAACTGTGTCAATACCCATACTCGTGATGTAGGACAGTCCTCATTGGGTAGTTGTGTCCACATCATTCTATGATAGGCCAACCACACAGAGTAATAACCTCTGTAGTGTGTGATTGTGCTGCTGTGTGTGAGGAGCTCAGATCTGTGCAGCAGGTGAAGCAGAGTGCACAAGAACATGAGTGAGATCAAAACTCACCATTTAAAAACTGATTGATCAGCTGAGTGAGTTTAGCTATCAAAGTTATTGATCGCTAACACGTGAGGTAAATAAAGTTTTAAATGTCACCCAGATTTCATACTGCTGAAATTTACCACCAGAATGAAGCAGGTTTTAATTTTTGTGTCAGTTTGTTTTATGAATAGCTACCAAGACACTTAAATAAGGAAATATCACAGTAACACCTCTTTTAAGGCAAATGCTAAAATATGTCAGTAACAGGTGTTTATGAATGAGGGAATGTGGTTGCACCATGATATTTGCGCATAGCAATGCAGTAAATCATGCACTATGGTTTATGAATCTGGGCTATTGTTCTCACCAATCACCATAGCTAAACACACATTTACTGTGGACATTCACACGTAAGCACATATTACTGATTACAAACGGACATTTCTAGCATCTAGCTTGCTACAGTGTGGCTAACTATCAGTAGAACAATCTCTCTCTCTCTCTCTCTCTCTCTCTCTCTCTCTATCTCTCACTCACTCACTCACACAAACACACACACACCACATAACACTGGGTTTTACTTTGTGTTGAAATAAAGAAATACCCCCCCCTCAAAAAAAAAAAAAAANAAATAAATAAAATGTTAGTTAAAAAAAAGCCCTGTAGTCATACACACAAACATCACACTGTTTAAATTTAATTTTTAAAAAGTTTAAAAAAAAATCAATAAAAAAGAAATTATGTTGAGTATGAAAACTCTAGTTCATCATTTTACTTCATACTTCTTAATACTGCATGTGTTGTGTTCATTGATTCACTGAAGTTTATTCATTCAAGTTTANCTTCATACTTCTTAATACTGCATGTGTTGTGTTCATTGATTCACTGAAGTTTATTCATTCAAGTTTAAAAAAAACTTGTTCTGTAAATAGTTCTCTTTTGTGATCAAAACATTGATCTGAAGCTCAATTCTGAGGCTGTTCTGTAAATAGTTTTCTAATAATAAATATAGCAACGTCTGATCAACCCATATCCATCTCAGGATTAAAATACCAACTGCTGGTTGGACCCCACCCACTTCCGTGTTAAGCCCCGCCCATTCCGAGTACATACCGATAATTTAGTTGGTTGAACAGATACCGATACAGATACAGATAATGGTGTACTCACTCATCCCTACTTTACAAACTTTACTTACTCGTCCAAATGCAGCCTCAAGGGGGCACAAGCCAGTGTCCTCCTTGTGCCGGTCCCAAGCCCGAATAAATG